>CAWUFW010020620.1:0-145905 GCA_963921515.1 Calotriton arnoldi | reverse complement strand
TGCTTGCACACTGTATTTCCTTTCATAGGATAACATTGGTAATTTTACCCAGAAAAGTTTCTAAGTGTCAGCTTTTGAAATATAGTAATATTCTTCAAAAATCACTACAATAACCAAAACGCTTTTTCTTACCTGTTTACAGGAAGTGTCCCAGGACTGAATCCAGGATCCAGTCCTGTGGTTAGAAAAGTGCTCTGCAAAGTAATCAATTGTAATTAAGTATAATTTTCCATTGAGCTCAATGTTGCATTGAATTTGACCCTGTGTTGCCTCTTGCACCAACTGTGATAACCACTATCAAAAAAGTCTACTGCCTATCTGTAAGGTGAATAACCAAAGCATCTCATACTGAGAAAGTATATTTTGATCCTATTGTTGGTTCTAAAATAAAACAAGCATATATTTTTTTATATACAAACCATTGGCCTAGAGTTCAGTTCTTGAGTGTGTGGCTTCATTTGCTGACTGAGTGTGTACAACAAATGCTTTACACTGTCCTCTGATACTGCCTTACTGCTCGACCAAGCTACCACTTTGGAGAGTAAGGTTATATCTAACTTTGGCCTCTGTCAACCCTCTGGGGACTGTGGACTCTGTACACCCTGAACCTTACTTGGGTACAGTATATACAGAGCCACTTTCCTACATATTGCCTAAAAACCAAGCGGCCCTTGAACAACACCAAAGACTCATCCACTGCTATTTCTTTCCCTGGAGCATAGATCTCAGAAAAACGATCAACAAAGTGATCAAGGACAGGCCGAATCTTAAAAAGACGGTCACAATCAAGGTGATCTCGTGCCAACGCTAAACCATTATCGACAAAATGCAGCATCCGAAGTAGAAGCAAATACCTATCACGACTCATGACTGCCGGAAATATAGCCGTTGCCATCAAGGGACTAGTAGACCAATATGAAGACATTGATGGCTTCCTTAACAAGCCCATCAAAAAAGTTAAACCCAAGAACATCTTCATCTCTTCCAGATTTGTGGGAGTCCACCGGGCAGCTCTAGAGTGGGGCCTAAGGCTGGCACTGTTGTCCCTCAAAAACTGTTCGGCATACAAATTAGTCTGCTCAACAATCTCTGCCAAAAACACATCGTCCATAAACAACTGAAAAAAATGTATTGGCAAAAAAAATTCTGTATTCACTCTACACCCTGGAACACCAGTAAAGTCTGGAAATGCCGGCTGCACCATGCCTGGGGCAACCCAGAGGTCATCACTTCCAACGGGAAGCCTTGCAGCCCCAGGCTGCAGCCCAGATGCCTCTTGCCGCACTATCGGCACATCAATGTCCTCCTTTAACACAGGCCCTTCATCCGCACTAAGAGTAGCTTCATCCGCACTGAGAGTAGCTTCATCATCCGATGATTCCATGTGGAGAGAAAACTCACTGCCTGAATCTTTCCCTCCCTCCTCTGCCTCAGATGCAGAGTCAGTCTCTGAACCATGGTCAGAGGAAGTCTCAAAAGCATACCAACAACCTGCTGAGCAGTAATCCTGCGGCTAGCCATTATCCTTACTCAGAAAGGAGACTGCACAAACAAGTCAACAACAACCAACACTGTGCAAAATAAGTAAGTAAAAAAATGTGTGCCTTTATCACAAAGTTCTATATAGTCAAAAACTATACGATTCACTTGCAAGAGACAGCTACACTCACCAGCACCTACTCTGCAGAGACACAGCAAAAACCAACGATATCCCACTAGAAAGAAAAAAACAAAACCAATTACTCACAAGACAACAAAATACACATCGAGCACAAATGCAAAACGTTTTTGACAATCAAAAAACAGAAGCCAAACATACTGCTAGTATTACACCATTTGCAAAAAACACATTCATGCAGGGAAATGAAACACATTTACATTGCACAAAAAAAAGTCTCTTACCAAACACATGCAACTACACAAACAGCAGAACCCCCAGTAACGAAACCGCAACCTGGAACAGTCTATAGAGCAAACGCCTTTCACTAGAACAAAAGGGAGAAATAAAGCATTACAATTGCAATTCACAAGAAATAAAACAATTAACATTATAACACGCTATGTCACTACCCAAATGGTCAATCTGCC
Organism: Calotriton arnoldi; assembly: GCA_963921515.1. Taxonomy (NCBI): domain Eukaryota; kingdom Metazoa; phylum Chordata; class Amphibia; order Caudata; family Salamandridae; genus Calotriton; species Calotriton arnoldi. The sequence goes on along the minus strand of CAWUFW010020620.1, from coordinate 143,817 downwards.
AGATGGGCCTTCAAATAGGGCTGAGAAAAATGGGGGGTGATCTTGCCCAAGGGATCGGGTGAGGTTGTCTGCCAGGCTGATCTGTCCCCCAGGTGGGGCAGAAAACAGCAGACAGAAATGTGCCCCCCTTGCAAATGAAATAACTCCCTGGTGCCTAGTAGGGATTTCTGCCTCCCCCCTCCCGCCTAGGGTAGAAAGGCCAAAAAGGGGCAGAAAAAACATTAACCAAATTTTACCACCTTAAACACAAAACAAAATCCCTGATGCCTAGTGGGGTTTTCTGCCCCCCCGCCCCCGGGGGCAGAAAGGCCACAAAAACGTGCCGATCCACCACCAGGGGGGGGGGGGCAGAAAAAAAGATAACCAATACAACAGTCCCCTGGAAGCGACCCTTGCCCAAGGGGTCGCTTCCGTTTAAATTTTAAAGAACTCCCTGGTGTCTAGTGTAAAGGGGCAGAATACACATTAAAAAAAAATTAGCCCCCTGGAAGCGACCCTTGCCCAAGGGGTCGCTTCCATTTAAATTTTAAATACCTCCCTGGTGTCTAGTGGGGTTTTCTGCCCCCCCCCCCTTGGGGGCAGAAAGGGCAAAAAAACGGGCCAGGGCAGAATAAACATTAAAATAAAATTGGCCCCCTGGAGGCGACCCTTGCCCAAGGGGTCGCTTCCTTTTAAATTTTAAATGCATTTAAATGCATCCCTGGTGTCTAGTGGTGTTTTCTGCCCCCCGAAAGGCCACAAAAACGGTCCAATCTGCCCCCAGGGGGGGCAGAATTCCCATTAAAAAAAATTGGCCCCCTGGAAGCGACCCTTGCCCAAGGGGTCGCTTCCTTTTTAATTTTATTGAAATCCCTGGCTCTAGTGGGCTTTTCGGGCAGAAAGGCCAAAAAAAACCAGCCGATTTGCCCCCAGGGGGGGCAGAATACACATTAAAATAAAATTAGCCCCCTGGAAGCGACCCTTGCCCAAGGGGTCGCTTCCATTTAAATTTTAAATGCATCCCTGGTGTCTAGTGGGGTTTTCTGCAAAACGGGCCGATCTGCCCCCAGGGGGGGCAGAATTCCCATTAAAAAAAATTGGCCCCCTGGAAGCGACCCTTGCCCAAGGGGTCGCTTCCTTTTTAATTTTAATAAAATCCCTGGCTCTAGTGGGCTTTTCTGCCCCCCCCCCCCCGGGGCCAGAAACACCGCAAAATTCGGGCGATCTGTCCCCAGGAGGGGCAGAAACGTTTTCAAATAAATTATCCCCCTAAGGAAGCGACCCTTGCCCAAGGGGTCGCTTCCTTTCATGAGAAAAGACATCCCTGGTGTCTAGTGGGGGCATTCCTGCTGCACGATCGCGAAGCTGTGCGCGATCGTGCAGCAGGAATGCCCTGCATTGAGACATCAGGGGAGAGGAAAAACTCTTTCCTCTCCCCCGATGCCTCAAGGCATCGCCAAATGCCCCCCCCCCCCACCCCACCGGAGCAGAGAAAACTCACCTCGCTCCTCGGACGCCTGGAAGCATAATGGCTTCCACGCTTCCCAGCGCTTCCTGATGACGTCGGCGTGCGCTGTGCGCGCTGACGTCACAGGATCGTCGAGGGGGGGGGTCGGGGGTGGCAGCGGAAACTCTTCCGCTGCCATCCCTGCCTGGGGGTGCATATGGGCTACCCATGGGGGGAGCGCCAGCGCTTCCCCCGTGGGTGGGTGCCATGACGAGCTGGACTCGTCATGAGCACACGCCCACCGTGTGCCATGACGAGTCCAGCTCGTCATGGGCACCAAAGGGGTTAATGGCCTTGTAAATATGGCCCCCTTCCATGCATTACTCTGCGTGAAAGGGGCATTCGATGGGTGTTGCTGTGGGTGTTCCTACACAACATCCATGGAACCTGACGCATTCCCAGATTTCAAGGTTTCATAAACCTGGGAATGCGTCAGATTCCTACACCGTCTCAGGGGAGGTGTAAGGGAGGTGCAACGAGGAGAAATACCTTTATTTCTTCCCGTTTTTCTTTTTTCTATGTATGCTGCTTTCTGCAGCACACATAGAAAGAGGAAAACACCTCTTGTGATTGTTTTTGTGCAAGAAGGTATCCCTTCCTGCACAATAACAATCACACCTACAACGCAGACACCCTTGCACCATGGCGCAAGGGTGCCTGGGTTGGCGCATGGAAGCCTATTGTGCGCCAGCGCAGGGGAAAAGGGCAGGAATGTGCCGTATCTTGTAGATACGGCGCATTCCTGCCCTTTTCTTTTGACGCACAGCAGCGCAGCAGGAAGGCTTGCTGCGCTACCTTGCATCAAAATATTGTAAATGAGGCACTAAATTCTTTATAGGATAGATCATAGCCCAATGTTTTTAGAAGTAAGAACTGTTGACTAATTTTAGAAATGTACATTTCCTCATCTTAATAGGGACTTAATTTTATTTTATTAAATTAACGAAAGTATATCCCATGCAGATCCTACTAAATATGAGGTTGGAAGAGCAAAAGAAGTGCTGAAATTCTGTTATTTACGAACATAAATAACTATACTTTTAATATGCTAATTCTGTCTTTGAGGATGAAACCTGTGCAAGCAGATGGCCTTCTCCTGGTGTAATGAGGAAAAATTATTCACTATTGTTTACAATCAATTTACGAAGCTCCTTTAACTTGGGTTTTACAGGGCAAGCATTCCTTGCATAATATTTCTGTCGGTAAGCACCTTAAAGATGTGTGAGCAATGGAGATCATAGGAATATGAAATGAACAAAATTGTAGACAAATGATGATTTTTATGGAGGACAAAGAAAACATGGTCTAAACAGACTCTTTTTTATTGAGAGAGTTCGGCTACGCTGCCTATATCGACAGAATGTGATGGCAAATAGGACTGCAAACAAGTGAGATAAACTGAATAAACCTTTTGTGAAGTGAAATTCAAATTCTAATAGTTCTGTTCTATTTTAGATACAATCGCAAAGCACACCAGCACACCAGCACACATGCGGGGAAGGCAAAAGCTCTTCAAGCCAGTTAGCTTCTCTCCACAATATACAATGAACACAAATGCAATGGTCGAACCATGTTGTTATTTATTTATTTACGTTTTTAAATCGCACAGTGTGCACGGTGTTTTTTTGTTCATTACAATTGTCTCTAAAATGTAGGGTCGCGGGCTAAATCTACCAGTCCTGCTGTACTCCTGCCAAGAGTTTCCTCCTCATGTATACTCTGACAAATAATTTGGGATAACAAGTGTGAAATAAGTGGCTGACACGGTTAGTTGCTGAGAGCCATTTATTCAAGAATACGAATGCACATAAACGCCCTTGACCGCTCCAATCAGAGTTTAGCTCATAACTGCCAAACAGTCTCGTAAAGAACCCTGTAGACACCGCATTCCATAATGGAACGGACGGACCACGAGTGTCATACATCTAAATACATTCTGAACATTTTTACACAAGGCAGAACACTCCATTGAGTTTTCTCTTTTTGTTTTTAAACATTCTAACAAACCACCCAAAAGGAGGAATGGAAAACATCCCAAAAGGATACAAAGCAGCAAAAACGAAAAAACACAAAAAAAACCTATAAAAAAACTACTAAACCTGCATTGAAGCTAAAAGAGATAAAGAGCAAAAATGTCATAACTAAAATGACTCAGCATCCAACAACCATAGGAGAATTAACGTAATCTCCATGGTACGCTATGAGTCCTAACACTTCTCCGCACAAAACATTCTAGAGACAATGCATCCTGTGAGTTTGTGGTTAACCCACTCTGAGAGCCCGTGGGCACCTTTTGCACTTCTGACAAGTTGCCATTTCAAGTCTGACCACTGATTCCTTACAGTTCACTCACGGGAGAATTTGCTTTATCTCCTTCTGGGACTCAGACCAGTTTGCCTGTGTTACACCAATTGCGTCCCATTGCAGCATTACCACAAACCTTATCTACAAGCACAGGCTCAGAAAACTTAGGGTCACCTTTTTTTTACAAACCCCGGTGTTTTAATGCGGACCCAATCGGCAATTTTGACTGTACTCTCTTTCACACATTTCCTTGCATCATAGTATATTTTTTGTTTATATTGAGCCCTTTGAACATTTTGTTGAATAATGACATCACGACTATCATATGATAATTCTCCTTATAAATATTTACTCATCCATGCTGGCCTGAACTGAGTGGAAGGTTTCCTGCCCTTCAGAGATTCAAATGGAGACACTCCTGTAGAGGAATGATGAGTGGTTCTGTAAAACCACAACATAGATTTGACAGCACCATGTACATCACACTCATTAGCCAATGCCCACCTTACACACTCAACAAGAATCCTGATCTACCAAACCATTTGTCTGGGGTTGATAGAGTGAGCTCTTAAGATGTTTAATGGAACTTTCAGGCAAGAATCTCTCCACTTCCCCAGACACAAACTGAACCCCATTGTCAAAGATAAGTTCTTCAGGAAAGCCCTCATCGATGAAAATATCTTTTAGAAAAAGCGTCACCGTCTTAGAGTTGGGTTCACTTATGACCTTGACATATGGCCATTTCGAGTAATAATCAATAAGGACTAAGGCATAATGCACTTGATGCGACAAATCATTGAATGGCCCCACCAAATAGATCCCCACTTTCTTCCAGGGCCCAGAAGGACACTAAATAGGCATCAGAGGTGGCATGCGCGTTCTGGAAGATTTGTCGCACGAAGCACACACAGGGCACCTCTTAACTAACAGATCAACTTTACCATCCATTAGTGGCCAACAGAATGAAGCGTGTACCCTGCCCTTAAATGTCTCTAATGAGCTTTTTCTAGAATAATGCGTCTCACCTTCATAGGAGGTATCAATTTGTCACCTCTCATGAGCAACCCATCTTCAATGGTCAATTCATCAGAGACCTTACAAAATGGTTGGAGATTTAAACTCAATGATCTCTCACTAGGCCACCCTACTCTGACAAATTTGACTACTTCTTTCAGGACACCGTCATTAGCCATATCACACTTACATTGATTTTCAGTAAGTTGACTAACACTTCCTACTTCCATGGCTGCAATCAAACAGCACTCATCATCATGTTCACCAGTCATCTCCTCTTTACCCAAAATAGAGTTCCTTGAAAAGTAATCGGCTCTCATATTTCTCCCTAAAGAGATCTGAACCACTTCAAATTCAAATTGTAGCAGCCTGGGTGCAAACCTCGCAATCCTAGGAGTGCTGCTTTTACAATTGGTGTAATTTAGAATAGACACCAACGGTTTGTAATCAGTTTGTAAAATAAACTGTCGGCCCCAGAGATAGCACTTGAATTTCTCTATGGCCCAACAGCAAGCTAACAGCTCCTTCTCTATAACTAAATAATGGGTTTCAGTTTCCTTGAGGACCCTTGAAACAAAACCAATAATATGTTCAAGATCGCCAGACTTCTGCTTTAAAACAGCGCTAACACCCAACTTTCTCACATCCACTGTCAACACACATTTCAGGTTATGGTTATATGGCTAGAGTGTACTTACAGTGGTCAATTGCAGTTTGATATCCGCAAAAGCACCCGCACACTAACCACCCCACTGAAATATTGTTCTGTCTTTCAACAAGTTTGATATCGACCTAACTCTGGAGGCAAAGGCAGGTATAAATCGCGAGTAAAACTCACACAGCCCCAGGAATGACTTCACACCTCCTTTGTCTACAGGGGAAGGTGCTTCCAATATGGCATCAACCAATCCAGGCTTGGGGTGCACAGTGTCCTCCGAATGTATGTGTCCTAGATACTCCACTGAAGACTTTAAAAGTTGGCATGTCTCTCTTTTAAGAACAACCCCCGCTTTGTCAAAAGCCATGAGGACTTGTCTAAGAGTGTGATCATGTTCACTACGCCAACTTGCATAAATCAATACATCATCCTGAAACACAGAAACATTAGTAATCCACTTGAGTAGCATGGTCATCAGCCAATGAAAGACTGTCAGTCCTGAGGCCAAATCAAAGGGCATTCAGCAGAACTGAAATGTACACAAAGGAGACACAAACGTTGTCAGATGACATGACTCGGGAGCTAACTCAACCTGGTGGTAAGCTGCTGCCAAATCGAGTATAGTGAAGAATTTTGCGCCGGAAATGGTCAACAACATTTCACAGATTTTTGGGAGAGGGTGCGAATTTACCCAAATCTCTCTATTGAGAGCGCTAAGATCCACAAAGACCCTCAAATCACCATTTGTTTTTTTTGCGACCACAAGGGTTGAAAGCCAAAGTGAGGAATCAACAGGCTCAATGACTCCTTTCATGCGTAATCCCTCCAATTCCTACTCTAACTCATCACAAACACTGAAAGGAACACCCCTCAACCTATGCTTTACAGGTATAGCATTTTCCTTTGTCTTGATTTTGTGTTTGAATCCCACGATTTTCCCAAGATCACCGGAAAAAACTTTCGGGAATTCATTTAACAGTGCTTCAATGTTATACGACTCTCTAATCTCTGTAACCTGTTCTTTAGCTCCTGGGCGATGAACCATACCAAAGAGCCCTTGATGGAACCACCCTAGTATGTTCAACTCACTGCCACATAGATTTTACCATATATGCGTCTTCCTTTGAACACCATGCTATCCTCAAAGAAACCCTGAAGTTCTATTTTCCTTCCGTCATAAGAGAAAGGAGACCTATCAGGTGGAGACAATGAGAGCCCTGGCCACTTCTGACAGAACAACTCTTGTGTGATCAATGTGATTCTCACTCCAGAATCAACCAAAAGATGGATATGTTCGTCCCCAACCTGAACATACACATACGGGTCTACACAATGTTCATGGTCAGCCCTTTCCATTTCATCATGACCTACAACTAAAACCATATCTTGCACTTTACACATTAGATTTTCGACATTGGTCTCATAATCATTACATAGAGCTGAAACCCTGGTCCCCTTACACTTCACACTTTGACAGACCTTGGCAAAATGTCCAGTTTTTGCACACAGTCTACACTGAACATTTTTTGTCTGACACACTCTATGATGCGCCGGATTCCCGCACCTGAATTCTTTTTTACTTTGTTTAAAAAACGAATTCTGCTGCACAGGGTTGCCAGACGTCAACACTGATAAATATGCTTTGTTCATCCTTCCCTTGTCGTCGCTCGAAAGCAGTGCATTAATCTGCTCCACAGTTTTGTCTTCCAATTCCTTAGCTGACTTAATGGATGTTTCAATGCTCTTCGCAATCCTGATGGTATCTGACAAAGAGGGATTACCCATTGACAAAAGTTCCTGTTTGATGGACTTATCCATGCAGTGGTAAATGAATTGGTCTCTAATAAGTTGCTCTCCACAATTTTCAAACTGACATTCTGCAGCTAATTTGTGCAATACAGAGATATATGTGTCAACGTCTTCTCCAAACTTTTGTTCTCTCTTGAAGAACTAGTGCCTTAACACCACCAGGCTGGGAGCAACATTGAACCTTTGAACTAGTTTCTTTATTGCTTCCTCATAGACATCTAATTACTCTCCCTCATGAACTTGAGCATCAGGAAGATTTTTGAAAGTCGATCTGCCTTCATAACCTAGTGAATGCAACAATAAATACTTTCTCCTCTCTGGTCTGAACCTGGAAGCACCAATCGATCCTAAGTGGGCCTTGAAGGCATCATACCACTGCTTCCACGGTATCAGTGGATGCCCTGGTGTTTCCAAAAAAGGAGGTGGAGGACTGACTGACTGCATGACAAGTGCCAACACTCTTCAGGTCCAAAACAAAATAATATATAATTAAGGTTGGTGTGCTGATTACTGTAACCAGCTTGAAGAGACAATAAATGTAGCAACAATGTTGAAAATGAACCGACGGGTTGGTTTCACATTGACACACTCGGGATAGTGTAGCTGAACCAGTTCACAACATGTTGGATATAGCACCAAATAACAATATGTGCCACAATATACACACTTCTTCAACTGTCAATATGGTTCTGGTGAACACTTTCTGTAAAAAAAAATTCATATGCAAGCTGGCTAAGTTTGTGTCTATTATGCCTGGGGCACTTTATGTGCACTATGAATGCCACGTTTCATAGAACAGCAATCTGATCCATCCCAACTGCAGAAGATGGCTGCTAGTTTTCCTCCGTTTTCCAAAGGAGATTGTGCACCTTATTAAGTAGAATGCATCAGCTGATTTAACAGGTTTAAGATGGCCGTGGGTTTTATCTTTTCATTTTTTGGAAATAGTGCTCATTATGGTGTATTATGCATACACGCAACGTAAATGTGCTGTGTGACAACCTGACATGTCACTCTCCATGCTGTGCACTAACACAGTCTTCACCTCTTTTCTAGAGGAAATCGATGTATAGCAGCGCATTGGCAGATCGACTTCCTCCGGCTTCTTCCGATTCCTTCCCCTAAACCAAGCGGACACCACGCACGCAGACCTACCCGTGATGCAGCTCGGTGTAATGTGGTCTGACGGTCGTAGTAGGTAGGTGAATTTCGCCTGCTTCACAGTAGCCCTATTAAGTATTAATGGGGTTACCCAAAAAAAAGCTACCCGCCCTGGGTCACAGTTGCAGTGCAGTAAATAAATGGTCGCAATAGCAACATTTACAAACAAGATAAGAAAATTAGCATTCACGAAGCCTTGTTCACATGAACTGCGAAAAATGCAATTTATCGTCAAGGTAATTGGCATCTAATGCGATTTATAATTCAAAGCATTGATCATTTAAGGCAACGCAGTTGCTCATATATCTGACGGTGTGATTTATACATACAGTGCTCTTAGTGTGGGGAGAGGGAGGTACGTGAGTTGGGGTTCAAGTGAGAAAGTGAGGGTAGTGGACAGGGAAGAGGTAGCGTGACATATATACATCAATTATACATGATATAACCTTTCCAGCCTAAATCAGGTCAATTGTTCTGTTCCCATATGTACACATAACCCTGAAGGACATCAACTAATGAGAATTCTGTTGTCAGAGCTTGTAGAGTAAGTATGTATAGTCAACGTTTCGACCCCTGGGAAGGAGGGTAGGTACAGTCCTCAAGGTGGGGTCTTCATCAGGACAAAACTGAAAGGAGCACTCCGGGAAACAGCAGGTAAGCTCAGCTGTGCATTCTGAGGAAGAGGGCTCATGGGAGCTCTAATTAAATAGAAGAAAGAATCATCATCCGTTATGTAAACTGTGGATCAATCAATCACTCGAAGTCTATAGAAGGTAGGGGATGTAGTTAGTGCTTTATGTTATTCGGTCGTAACGTGCAGATATTTGGATTTGTTCTATTGACTACGAGTGATTGATTGATCCACAGTTTACACAACGGATGATGATTCTTTCTTCTAATTAATTAGAGCTCCCATGAAACTTGGAGGGCTTCGTGCAGCAAAATGAAGGCAGCAGCTGCAGCCTGTCGGAGCCACCTGCACCCACAGCTTGTGCTGGACTTTAAGAATCAAAGAACCTGATGAAGAGACCTGCAGCACCCCAGCACCAGATAATCAACTGTATCAGTGTGTAGAGTCTGAGAAAACCCTCGGCTGGAGGTTGGACCTGGATACACACCCTACGATATATACGTTAAGGGGAAAAACACAGACCTAGTTTGTGAAAAAGCTCATGCAGAGCTCATCTTTATGGACAGTTTTAAAAGATGCACACCAGAGATCATCTCTTTGAGTATACCGAGTGTGAAAACCTTTGGTTCACTCAGGACTCCCACAATTGTAATTATAATCCGAAATTAGAGCAGTTAATCTGAATATCCTGATGGGGACGCGCTAATCGGCGCTTCGCTCTTGCCGTGAGGGGAACGGCTCCGCAGATATCCATACCGCTGTGAGGGGAACGGCTCTGCAGGCACTTACATTGCTGTGAGGGGAACGGCTCCTCCAACGGACTACACCACCCAGCAGCCCCTGGCCGGCGCGAGAGAACAGCGTCATCCTTGCGCCTGGAGCCCTATCAAAAGCGCTGCTGCCCTCCCGCAGCGCGGGACGCGCTAATCGGCGCTTCGCTCTTGCCGTGAGGGGAACTGCTCCGCAGATATCCATACCGCCGTGAGGGGAACGGCTCTGCAGGCACTTACATTGCCGTGAGGGGAACGGCTCCTCCAACGGACTACACCACCCAGCAGCCCCTGGCCGGCACGAGAGAACAGCATCATCCTTGCGCCTGGAGCCCCATCAAAAGTGCTGCTGCCCTCCCGTAGCACGGGACGCGCTATTCGGCGCTTTGCTCTTGCCGTGAGGGGAACGGCTCCGCAGATATCCATACCGCCGTGAGGGGAACGGCTCTGCAGGCACTTACATTGTCGTGAGGGGAACGGCTCCTCCAACGGACTACACCACCCAGCAGCCCCTGGCCGGCGCGAGAGAACAGCGTCATCCTTGCGCCTGGAGCCCCATCAAAAGCGCTGCTGCCCTCCCGCAGCGCGGGACACGCGCGGGCAGCACCCGGGCCAAGGGTGGGCCCGTCCGCGCCCGTCAGAGACTGGAGGAGACTGGACTGGGCCATTCCTCTGAGAACTGCATTCACTGCCTGAACCGTTCGGTAAGACTGTAAGACTGTAAGACCTCTTGCACTGTTTCACACCTTTTATGGATTCTTGATTGGGACCCAATTATTTAGGAGTTGATTGTTGTCAGTTTACATGACCAAGATCATGAGTAAACGTAAAGGTGCAGCAGGCACTCTAGACGCCTTTCTAACTAGAGCAGAATCTTTACTGACGCATGAAATCCAAATGACAGAGAGGCGTTTGTCACTTGATCCCACACAACTTACAATGCATAAACAATCACATACTCCTAATTCAAATGATTCACCGCAACAGTTTTCAGTAAGTCCAAAAATAATTGTCCAAAATAAATCTACAACACCAGGGTCATCAAACACATCCCTAACATTTACAAACTCAGTATCAGAAGGCCATAGTAGACAGGGCATAGAAACGAGATCACAAGTCCCAAAAGTACCCGAAGAACCTAGAGGGAAAGCTCTCCGAGCGAAACAGAAACGAGCTGTGGGCCACTCAAAACCTAAAACTAAGAGCACAGGGAGATCTCGGCCCACGCCACAAACAATGCCCTACACAGACGATCACGTTGCAAAGGTGACAAATACTGTCAGTAAACAGACAGAAGCAGTCTCTACCTCTTTTACTCCAATAACGAAAGAAAATAATGGGGATCATGATCACGATCACATACTTACATTTACAACGATACTAGAATCAGCACTCGGGTCTATACTATTACAGATCAATGATCTAATGGATAAAAAATTTGACCTATTAGATAAGAAGATTGAACAGCTGTATTCTATAGTAGAAAATTTGAAAGGTAGACAGGATACTAGTAACCCTGACACCACAGAAGGGGTGCGTGAACTAAAACAACTAGAGAGACTCCCAACCTCCAGCTCAGCTGGAATGAGCATTAGGGGCAATGGTATTCCTATGGCAAACTCCATGGCACAAAGAGAAAACAGGGAGAAAAGTACAAGGGGCAAGGCCCCGAACCCGGATGACATAATAAGGGGAGGACAAGAGAAATGCCCCGAACAGGTTGCTCCAAATTTACAAGATAATCGTTTGGGTTCTAGTATAACAAATGTCTTACAAGATATAATATTGAACCCAAGCACTGATGTTTTAGGTTTACCACCTGCTTCATTTCCCTATGTATTAATTCTAGCTGGGGTACCTGCTTTAAGAAAGGAACAGAGTGAATCCTGGATCAACCTGCGAAATAAGACCGTCGATTGGTTGACTAAGTATAAAAATTTGAATTCACGATACACAAACGACATTTTGATGGTTCGCAGAGTAGGGTGGATTGGTGATGCCTCTAAGAGGATAGATGGCGATTGCATAGTAATAAACGTTCGCAGACCCCAGATGGTTCAGAGACTATTACATATGCAAGAGGAGACATTCCTTCAAAAAACTAGTATTAGTGTGCTTCCTTTAGGCTATTTTTACAAACCACAAGCTAGGAAATCTGCCCAAGAGGGGGATCGAATATTATTCCCAAATAGATTTCAGGCGCTATCTGATCTAGACGCCCAAGATTGACAACCAACTCCGGCAAGGAACGAAACACACATGCCTATTATCACCCAGTTAAATTGCAGTGTGGCCCAGATATGCCTCTTACCAACACAGCATGTAAAGGAGACACAGGGTGAGCTAAATGGTTACAATATATCCGAACTGAATGAACAACTAGGGGTGGAAGCACCACAGGGGTTGCTATTTAGTCCTCTTAAGTCCTTTTCTGATGAAACGACTGAACAGCCTGGGCTGAATATAATAAAGATAGGAGCGAAGAAGGAGTCAGAAATACGACTTACTTCTTGGAATATTGCGGGTCTTAATAGGAATCTTAGGGATACTGAATGGCTGGAATATATAGAACAAAGTGATATTTGCCTCCTGCAAGAGACTTGGGTTTTAGAAACCCCCATAAGGTAGGGTTTAAGACTTTTAGCACCAATGCGGTTCCATCAGCAAGAGGTAGGCCATCAGGTGGTCTTGTTATATGGATAAGAATTACTCTTAAAATTGAGTTAACCGAGCTGGATATATTGTCCCAGGACTTGGTTGGTGTGAAAATTAAAACAAGGGACAAAAAAGTAATATACCTGATCAATATCTATAACAGACCAAGTCCAGCCACGAAAGAATCCTTGGTAATAGAACAGCTTGACTCTTTTTTAAACTCTATAGAGCCTGGGGCAATGATAATTGTAGGTGGCGATCTAAATCGTAAATTCGAACCAGTGGTGGGCTTTGAGAACCTCTTTGAAGAGGAAGACACAGTAAACAACATCCCTCCTCTAGAAAGTAGCCCGACAGTGTCTTGCACTATAGCTGTTGCACAAATTATGAAATTGATAACAGGGCTGGGTCTTAGAGCGTGCAACGGTCGTCTTCCTTCGGATAGACCAAATGCTTTTACTTTTAGTAGAGGCAATTGCAATAGCCACATAGACTACAAACTGGTATCAATTGAGTTCTGGCCAAATGTACGTGATTTGACAATAGATTCCAGATCGGATAGTGATCACCGTCCTTTACACTTGACACTAGCATCTGACTTCTTCATTGACACTACTGTGAGCAATGAAGATATTAATATCCCTATTGATGATATCCTTGTCAGCAATAATCGTCGAGCTCTAAAGTGGCCTCATATATTAGGTAACATCGAATCAATGACGCAGATTTACACCACCTTTGTAGACATTGTTTCTCTCTATATAGATTCATCTGCAGTAGAGTTCCCAATACTAGCCGCACATTATGCTTTGTTAGAAGCTCTAGCGCCGATTGTGAGTAGATTAACCAAGGGTGGTAGTGCGAGTGACTCAAGATTAGGAGCAAACCCATGGTACAATAAAGAGTGTCGGGATGCAAAAGCTGACCTTATATTGGCAGTAAAAAAACAATATAAGGGCTACAAGGTTGAAAAGAACTAACTATAAGCGAATCCTTGCCCATGCAGAAAAAACATGGGATGACAACATTTGGACGGATTTAATTTGTGCAGCTAAATCTAAAGATCAAGCAGGTTTTTGGCGAATATTAACAAAGGGTAATAAATCTGGCAGGGATACTAAAGACCTCTTTCTTGACGCTAAAACTTGGGAGGATCATTTTTCCAGCCTTTATGCGGCAGCACAAACTGAAACAGTATCCTCCTCTGTTGCCCCTACACTCAATCCCAATATCAACAATCTCCACTTTAGTTTGGAAGAAACACTGATGGAAGTTAATGCAGTCAAGCCAGGGAAAGCGCCCGGCCCAGACAAAATTCCGGGAGATTTGTTGAAGCATGACAGCAGAGTCTGGGGCCCATATATAAATCGTTTATGCAATGCTATTGCTTCGGGCTGTCCCATACCAGAATCATGGAAAGGGGCAGAGATCACTACGATTTTTAAGAAGGGTAATCGGTATGACCCTGCAAATTACCGACCAATAAGTTTAATTGATATTTTACAAAAGATATTTGCTAGGCATATTTTAATGAGATTAAATGATTGGCTTGAAGAGAATAATGTTCTCTCAAAATTCCAGGCGGGATTTAGATCTAAAATTAGCACAATCGGTCAAGTTTTTAGATTTATATGTTTATGCTGGAAATATATTAATTTAAAAAAGGGCCATTTGTATATAGCTTTTGTAGACCTTAGGGCCGCTTTTGACCTCATACCGCGGAACCTACTCTGGGAATCGCTGAAATGTCAAGGAGTGCCTGATGAAGTACTCGGGCAAATAATAAAACTACATGAGGACAATTTTGCCAAAGTAAGATGGGGTCCAAGGGGTGAACTCACAAAGGCAATCCCGGTAAAAAGGGGCGTGCGCCAGGGGTGTGTACTGGCGCCCACGCTATTTTCTTTATATGTTAATGACATCCCGAGGCACTTGCTCGGGTGTTCTCATGATTCGCCCAAACTGGGAGGGGACTTGGTGCCAGCGCTTTTATTCGCCGGCGATACAATATTAATATCACAAACCCCGAAAGGTCTACAATGTTTATTGGATTCTTTTAACACCTATTGTAACAAAAAGGGCCTCAAAATAAATGCCAGCAAAACTAAATACATGGCAATAAATCCACATAAGTCTTTCAAAAAGAGTTTAGCAATCAATAATCAAAAACTAGAATATGTACAAAATTTTAATTACCTGGGTATAACCCTGGATACAAAGTTGTCCTGGAAGCCGCAAATGGAAAGAAATAAGATTACCCTGCTTCAAAACTCGCTATCCATAATAAAGAAACACGGGAGCAGTATCTCGAAGGCGGTGTCCCCGGCCTTAGAGGTCTTCAAACACAGAGCTCAATCAGCTTCTCTTTATGGGACTGAAATATGGGGGCACAAATGCAAAAAAAGTTTTGAACCAGGAGAAAATAAATTTTTTAGAAGATTGTTAAGCTTACCAATACGAACACCTTTAATCCCTATTGTCATGGATTTAAATGTCAAACGTACAGACCATCATGCAATATTAAGGCCCTTATCATTTTGGGTGCGGCTCTGGTCAACACCAGAACTAATAGCTTATAAGGAAGGTTTAGAGGAGATTTTAAACATTGACCAGAGCAGGAGCATCCCGTGGCTCAAGCATGTTTCTTCTTGGTTTGAGAAATTAGGCTTGCGGCACTTTTGGGAATATCCGTCACAGTTGACATCGATATCCATGAAATTGTTAAAATCCACATTCTGGGTTTATATACAAAATAGTGTGATATATAACTCGGAAAATGGAACTTTGACAATTAAGTTCCTTCTTTTTAAAGAGGTAGCAAGTTTCGAGACCTTTTTGGATGAAGTTCGCACACAACTTGCTAAATCCTTGTACATGAAGTTCAGATATGGTGTGTTACAAATTAATACGAACACATCTAAATGGACTACAAACAGAGACAGAAATAGTAATGAATTTTGTGTATTATGTCAACATGTGTCTAAGGAAAATGATTTACACATATTATTTGTCTGCCCGGCTTATAGCAAACCTAGGAACAAATGGATCAAACCTATTTGTCAGAACATGAATACTAGAATATGTCTAGAAGCAAGAAGGATACTGAAAACTGACACATCGCAAAAAATCGTTTTCAGTATCCGCAGATTTTTATTCAATGTGAGCCTTATAAGGGCAAAAGCTGGGCTAAAATTCTAAAGTACAATAGATTTAGAATAGGTGTTTTTTTAAGCTGATGATTTTAGTAAAGTACGTATATGCATTTATGTTTAAAGGCGCTACAAGACAACTTATGTATTTATTGATTATTAAAAAGTATTTGTATCGCTATGTTGTCGGAATGGGAACTGTATTGAAAGATATATATATATATATATAGTGGAATATGAGTTATATTATATATTGATTTTAACTCACTACACAAATGATTTTTAGATACTTATGTCTAGTTTTAACTTATTTATATATTTTAATTGTAATTTTAGTGGCCAGGTAATTGTATTACTCTTCATAATGACAGCCCCAACCTTGATGAAATGTTACCAAATGCAGTGGAAATTGTTACACTTGTATTTAAGCAAATTGTATGTGAAAATTCATGATGCATCTTTTATGGTTTTCTGTGAATCGAAATAAAGAATGATGATGATGAATGCTAATTTTCTTTTCTTGTTTGTAAATGTTGCTATTGCGACCATTTATTTACTGTACTGCTCACAGTAGCCCTGCAGCTGCCAGACAATCCTGTTGCATGACGTCGTAAGTTCCATTTGTTTAGGGCACCCAAAGTCCGCTCGTCACCATGTGAAGTAAGTGGCTGACACGGTTAGTTGCTGAAAGCTATTTATTCAAGAATACGAATGCACACAAACGCCCTAGACCGCTCCAGGTAGAGTTCAGCTCACAACTGCCAAACAGTCTCGTAAAGAACCCTGCAGACGTCGCATTCCATAATGAAATGGATGGACCACAGAGTGCCATACATCTAAATATATTCTGAACATATTTACACAAGGCAGAACATTGCAAAGTGGAAACGTTTTTGCACCCATTTTGTGGGTTTTACCATTTTGCTCATTAATCAGTTTGAGCTTATTGTTAGTGCCATACGTGACCAAGCGCTGTTTACACAGTCCTCAATATGTGCTAGGGTTAAGATGGACACGGTTCTAGCATCTAACATCTGTGTTTAAATGAGGCTTTAAGGTGCTCACTATAAATTCTTGGGAAATACAGAAATCGGACCTACACACTGTGCCTGATCCAACTATTGAAGTTTGCCATGACTTCACACTCCCCAATTTTTCCTTGTATTGTATTGTAATTGCATTTATATAGCGCTTACTACCCCTGACGTGGCGTCAAAGTGCTTTTTCGGCGAGTAGCACACTACTCTGGAACCCATAAAGCATTAGTGGTGAATTAGTATAGTGAAATATGAAAGTAATTTGAGTGGTGGATATGTTAGTCAGTTATTTGGATTCAGAAGGATAGTGGAGGGGTAGAAGAGGGGAAAAAAGGTTTGCATTTATATAGCACTTATTACCCCTGATGGGGTGCTGAGGCGTTTTTTTTGGTGAGTAGCACGCTACTCCGGAACCCATAAAGGATTAGTGGTGAATTAGGATAGTGAAATATGAAAGTCAATTGAGTGATGGATGTGTTAGTCAGTTATTTGGATTGAGAAGGATAGCGGAGTGATAGAAAAGGGAAAAAGGTTTGCATTTATATAGCACTTGCTACTCCTGATGGAGTTTTTGAAGCATTGTTCTCGGCAAGTAGCACGCTACTTCGGAACCCATAAAGGTTTAGCGGTGAATTAGTATAGTGAAATATGAAAGTAAATGAAAAATTTTAATGATAATTAATTTATAATGAAAAAGTTTTCATTTGTGATGTCCTTCTGTGCCCAACAGCCCACTAATGGCATCACAGTGGTGGAGAGGTGATACTGTTAATGCTTTCCAGCGAAGAGTGCAGTGTTTGGCAATCCTGGATGCTGGAGCCTCTCTCCACGTTCAGGCCTACAGCGATGAAACAGAAATCCAGCATAGTCCTGGGGGGGTCCAAGGTTTTGATGTGACAAATTTCAGCAGACAACACCTGCTAACGTTTATACAGGAAAAAGATTCCAGTAGTTAACTCTTATCCTGGAGATAATTTCATCCTGGAGTGAGATGCAAGGTTCAGTAACAGATTTATTCTGGAATTAAATTATTGCACCTGTTGGACCTGGCTGAACCCTTTTTTATTGGCATTAGGATTCTATTCATTTTTTTCGTGCTAAACAGTGGTAAAGTGCTTGTGCTCTCTCAGAAGAACATGGTAAAATTACCCTACACCTAATTGGCACATTTAATTAGCTTATATGTTCCTAGTATATGGTACTACATGTACACAGGGCTATCAAATTAAATGGTACTGGTGGGTAGCAGCCCCCACTGTGCCAATCATCAAAGTAGCCAGTTAAAAAATGTCTCAGGCCTGCCACTGCAGTCTCTAGTTTAGTTTTTAACTGCCATTTCAACATGACAGAATACATCTTTTGCCAGGCCTAAACCTTGCTTTTTAAAATGTATAAGTCACCTAATGTTGGCCTGTTAGAAATTGGGTTGTTGATTGAGGGATTGTGAGCCCTTCTGAAACAACAGTCACAATCCTTGTTAGGGTGAACCACAGGAAGTCACTATGTTAACCTGTGCTTTACACTCTGGTAGCTTGTCACAAAAGCAATCAGGTTTAACTTAGAGGCAACGTGTAAAGTATTTATGCAGCACACAAAAAGTAATAAAGTGAAAACACAACACAAGAAAATTCACAAACCGATTTAAAAAAACAGAGTAGATTGTAATCAATCATTTGACATCAAAACCCAAAAATCCAATCAGCAGAACCAGAGATACACAATTTCAAAGATGCAGGGTAAATATAGTGCCTAAAAGCATAAAGCACCACATATGGTTACCTGGTCGTGGAGACTGTGAAAGCCAATCGTGGTGGAGCATGGGCCGGACACAGGGACCAGGTTAGTCCTGCTGAAAAGTTACATTTTAAAGTCCAGTGTGGAGAGTCCAGTTTGCGATGGAGGAGGCTGCCAGGAGCAGGAAGAAGGTCACGGATGGTGGTTGCTGTAGCGCGAAGAACAGGCCGGGCGCCGAGGATGGTTATTGCTTTAGCGCAAAGAGCAGGCCAGGAGTCAATGACAAAGAAAACACAAGGGGATGATGGACGGAGTGCTGAAACTTTTCAGACACTCACCCCCAGTCACAGATCTGGGTTGAATCCATCATCGTTCTTTAGCTCACTTTGCCACCCCAGTTCAGACACAGCTATATGCAAATGAGTCTTGACCCTGTGCCTCATGGGAACAGTCCAGCCCGAACTGCCAAGCCATGTCTTCCCTGGACCGGAAACAAGCATCCTGGGACCGGTTTCGGGCTAACAGCCCTCAGCAGCCAGGCTAGCTTGAATCCAGTGACAAAGTGAGCAAGGGACCCACATCTGGGCATACCCTGCCAACTTAAGGCGAACAAAGAAAACACAAGGAGATGATGGACGGAGTGCTGAAACTTTTCAGACACTCACCCCCAGTCAATGACAGTCATCATGGTAGAACGAAGATCCTGTTGGGCGTCATGGATGGTTGTTGCTGGAGCTTTGCAATGACTGTCTCCGTGGGTTGTCAATGCTGTAGTGTGGAGTGAAGATCTTGCATTGCCAGTCATCCTGTTGGCCACTTTAGCACGAAGAGTCGTGTTCACTGAAGCGTTGCGTTGGTCGTTTCATAGGCAACAAGATCTTGGCACGAATGGGCATGTTCATCATCGCAAACAACCCAAAACCTCAGGATTCCACCCTTTCATTAGGAGGAGCTCAACTGATGCCACACCAAGGGTTCAAGTCCTGAAAGGCAGCTTTTCGGGATCAGGTACTCAGTCCAGCAGAGGTCAGCAGGGCTCAGGCAGGTCCAGTTGTAGGTCCAGGCAGGCCCAGTTGCAGTTCCAGTGCAGCAGGTCAGGAGGGAAGTTGCAGAGAGACCTCTGGAGTTTGTTTCATCCCTATAGCTCAGAACAGGAGGCCTGCTAACTAGCCCTTTGAGTAACCCAGATAGCCTTGAATGAAGGGTGTAGGTCCAGTCTTCCTTCTCAAACAGCAGGGCAGGCCTCAAGCAGCAGGGCAGTCCTTCTTCTGTAGTATCTACAGGTCCAGGAGTGTACTCATGGGTTGTGCCCACTTTGAGGTGGAAGAAACTTCGGGAGTCTTCCTCCTTCAGAAGTGTTTGGAATGTCCTGCCTCCCTGTTCTGCTTCAAGTCTGCCAGCATGCTAGTGCAAAGTCTCTTATATGGCCCTTAGAGTCATTGTCGACATTGCTAAGTTAGCATGAACTTTGCTGCCATGATGCTGCTTTTGCACACGTTACTACATGACTTTATTTTTGCAAGACGTTGTTTGTGCCTTTCACATGAGAACTGTCTGCTTTTCGCGTTCTTTGCTGAAGTTCCTGGAGTTTAGTTTGAACACGATTGCAAGGTCGATAAACAATGCCCCTTGTTATTCTGTTCTGGTCAGTCCCTAGCACCTAGACATTACATGCTAAACACAGCTGCAATGCTGGAGACTCGTGCTTTGATGTTACGGGGATGCATGTTGTTTTAACACACATTTGGAGAGAGCCTTTTCCATGGAGAAGAGCTACGCTGTTCCTATGATGTAAATCTTGCATCTAGGCTTTAAGGTATGGGGTCTGCTGTCAAAGCCCAGAGATCTTCCTTTTTCTAATAAACATCTTCCAGCCAAGGGGAGGGTGGTTATGTCTTTTAGCCCTTTTTCCACTGTCTTTGTAAAATGACTTCCTCCTTTGTGCTATATGGAATTGTAACAATGCTAATTGTTTTGAGTTTATGCATTTTGCTGCTGATAGTGGCTCATATACTGTATTGTAGAACACGATAGTTAAAATAAACATTTTGAACTATTACAGTGACTCTGCCTAATCTTGTTGTGGACAAGTATGAGTGAGCGAGCGAAAGAGCATGTCTTGCTATCGCGATTCCTGAGAGAGTCGAGAGTGTTGTGTTCTGGGTTGTCTAATCATTTGTAGCTCTGTGATATTTGGAGGAGAACGAATGAGACACTATAGCTAGTCGGTTTTGGGATTTTGGGCACTAAGGTGGTAGGTTGGTACACCCCTATACACCGAGGTCCCAGTTTCCTGCGCATAGTTCTGTGTAGGTTTCAGAATCCCTGCAACATGGCGCCCAACGTTTGGTCTGCTTCTTATCTGCGAGACTCTTGAGTAGTGCTTGTGCTTGTCCACAATCCCCTCACATCTGTTTCCGCAGACAGCTGTGACGGTGTAACCTCCTATATTGATGTTTTATAGGTTCTTTCAAGCTTGAAGTTTTAAAAGGTTCCTTTTCTTTATTCTTATCCCGATATTGCGCTGCCACGCTTTAGGTTGTTGTTCTTTGTTTTATATTATGGCGGTTAATATTGCACCACCTAATCGGGCTGCAGTCACCGCTTATTTGACTCAAAATGGAGTCCCTAATGCTGGTGTTGCGCTCATTTTTGTCGTAGAAGTGGATGCAGCTTACCGCTTTGAGGTGTTTTATTCTTGGGTTACCTTTCCGGCGGTGGATGGAACAGATAATTTGTTTCATGAATATACCGCCACGGCCTTTCCTCAAGTTTATCAGCCTAATAGGGCTCTCGAAGTTCCGCTTAAGGCTTGGCAACACCAGATTTGGTTTAATGGCGCCCTTCCTCACCCAATAACGCCAGTCCGTCTAGGCCCTTTGTCGATAGACGGGGCCAGATGGCCCGTTTTGGCTATGTATACCCCACACCCATGTTATTTGACTGCTGCAATTTCAGACCTTCGCGTATTACATACCTCCTTGATACGTGTGCATAGAGCTGTCATACAGTTCATGTCGCGCAACTTTCAGGTGGGACCACCTGGCGTTGCTGCACAACCCGCTGGACCTGGTGTGTAACCATCAGTCCTCTTATGGTTAATTCAGTGATGGGCAAGAATCCACAGAATAAGGACGAGTTCCCTTATTTTCTTGCTGAAAAATTTGGACAACTAGAGGCTGTTTTTCCAAATACCACTCCTGTGGAGAAACACAGGATCTTAACTATAAGTTTGCCTAAAGACTTACTTCCCGAATTGGATGATTGTAACACCTGGGGCAAGGTGTTCGCAGCGGTATATTCAAAGTGTTTTGGCACTCCCTCCATGACCGTGCTCCCCTCCGTGATAAAACGCGTTCAAGATCAACACAGGGCAAAAGCGGCAGTACAGTTGGGCATGAGACTGGTGGGGGTGTTCAACGTGGTTGCTGATATGATTCTTGCTAATGTCAAGGGTGATGCGGTGAGCTTCCAATTGGTGAACCGCTTAGAGGCTGTGCCTGATGCAGACAAGCCACGCGAATTACCGAAGATTATTGCAAAGGCTTATAAAACCATTGGCCGCAATAGTCTGGGAGTTAAGCCTTTTACTCAAACGCAAATGCAATCTCAAACTCAACAAAAAGCCCAGACTGATAAAGACGGGCGTCCATTCTTTCCTCAAAAGAACTGGAAAAATAAGAAACAGGGGCAGCAACAACAGAAGCAAGGTTTGTGTGCTGGTTCACCGACACCTGAGTCTTCTGAGCCTACTTATGTCTTGCGTGATCGCGCGAAACTTAAGACTCCTGATAGATTTCAGGTCCCTGATCAGCGCTCTCCTCGTTCTTTACAGGACACATCGGACTCTCACGTCGGTGGTGGGGAGCGCCAGGATCGTGGCAAAAGTCAGACCACACAACAGGGACGAGATCAACCTCAACAGTTTGACACTAAAGCCAAGCAAGAGGAACTGCCTCATTTTAGACCCCCGTATCAGAAGAAGAAAGTTGCCGCTTTAACAGCGAGATATGCCTCAGACGGTGAGAACACGACTCCTGGACTCGACATGGGCGGTGACTCTGCTCGACAGCGCAGCGGAAGTTACCATAGTGCGGGAGGCACTGCGTCCTTGTCTGGAGGCAACAGCAACTGATACCTTCATAACTGTGGAAACAGCAGATACCCGGGTTGCCCCCCCGGATAGACTGTATGACATTATTTTTCAAATTGAAGGTGATGTACAACGTCCAATCAAGGCGGATTTTTGGGAAAATCTAACCTCCTCATGCGGCATTTTGTTGGCGGAGGCAGATTGGCCTCCACTGTTTGTGTTAGCCGCTTCTCGAGGGGAGGACGTGATACTTGCGAGTTTTTCGCGTTAAGTCCCTGTTGAGCATGCAAAGGCTTTAGCAGATGAGTGGGCTTTGGCCCTTGCCCCCGCTGTGTACCGTAACCAGGTGGGCTGGGATATAGATTCACCGGCACATGAGATACCTTTAATGTCTACGCCACAGCCACAACCGCAATATCCAATCAGACGCGAAGCTAAGGCTCACGTTTGTGACATTCTGATGCAGTTAGAGTATCAGGGTGTGATTGAATCCTGTACATCACCGATGAATAATCCTCTCTTTACGGTATCAAAGCCTGACGGTTCATATCGGATTGTATTGGATTACCGAAATTTGAATAGTCATTGTCGCACTTTTGCAGTACAAAACACACACAACTCTGCGCTGGTGAACAATCTTATTCGTAAAAAATACAAAACTACACTGGACATATCCAATGGTTTCTACAGTCACAATTTGGCTCCTGAGAGCCGTGACTTGACAGCATTCACAGCCGTCGGAAATCAAAAAAAATTACACGATTGCCCATGGGGTATAAGAATAGCCCCGGGGCATTTGCTGCACGTGTTGTGTCTTTGTTACACGACATAGATCCAGATGCGTTCTCGTACGTGGATGACATCTATCTCACGGATGATGAACTTATGCCACATCTTGTCCGAGTTGACCGCATAATTTCTGCGTTCGCCGATTATGGATATAAATTCAATTTTGCAAAGTCACACATCGCTCATTTAGCGGTGCTCTTTTTGGGCTATGAGCTCAATAATGAAGGAAAGTGGTTAGCCCCCCACTTCCTGGAGAAATATGCACATTTGCAACCCTCTTCTACTCTGGAAAAACTTCAGTCCTTGCTGGGATTTTTGAATTTCGGGAGGACTTACATTCCTGATTATGCCCAGCGTATCAAGCCGCTTTATGCTTTGATACAACTGACATATTCTTCTGCCAGCTGGCTTCCGGAACATACCTCTATTCTCCAATCTCTGCAATCTGACATGCTTGCAACCAACTTCTTGTTGTCGCGTGATAACACCACGAACCTAGTGATACGTATCGTACATGGGAAGGTAGGTTTCACTTACTTGACGTTCAATGAGGGGGACACAGTACCTATTGCATACAAATCACATTTGTACACTGCAGCTGAAATGCGCTTTTCCAATGTTGAGAAAGTTTTGACCGCGGTCAAGATGGCGATTCTGAAAGAACGCTCATTGGCGCAAGGTAAACGCATTCTTATGGTCACGCCCTACCCTGCTTTGGAGGCCATGACTAAGGCAAGTGTACCTAACTCTAAAGCATTACATCCCCGTTGGATACAATGGGCTACCTCTTTGACATCATCTGATGTCACATTTATCTTTGACCCTTCAATTCAGACACAGGAGTTTTTACAGTATGAACATGTTCATCCTCTTCCGTTGTCTTTGCTTCCTTTACATGAATACAAATGTGTCATTTACACCGATGGCTCGGCTCAACCGGCCACAGGTTCCAAACATGCCTATTCAGCGGCTTGCGCAATTGTGGCTGACTCCATTGTCAATGGAGAATTTAAGTCCTCCATCGTGCATACTCAAGCACTTGGGGACTGTACGACATAGTTGGCGGAGCTGCGTGCTCTTATTCTTGCTCTCGAGTTTGCTGATCCTAATGTGAATACTCTTATTGTGTGTGATTCTTACTACTGTGTTCAATCTTTCAATGACAACTTATTTTTTTGGACTCGAAATGACTATCGAGACTCTAAAGGCAGAGCAATTAAGCATAAAATGCTTTGGGTTCGAGTGGCAGAGCTTAAACCCCTCACACAGGTTATCCATACTCTTGGCCATCAGCGTGTGGGAGCACATGCTCTTGGTAATTCTTTGGCTGATGTAGCGGCCAAATCTGCAGTAGCCACGTGTTCCATAGCAGCAATTACAAGGTCCATGACTAAAATAGATAATGATATTTTGGCAGCGGTGGCTGCTACGAGGGAAGGAACCGCTTATCCTCAGGGTTTCCCTTCGAAATACTCTTATCATGTATCTCCTGAACAAGTTCCTTACGCTTCTATTCCATCTGTTGGGGATCGACTGATTCCCAACATGGACCGCAGACTTGCTTTGATCAGAGCCGCACACAAGGGCATGGCTTCTACAAATGCCGGGGTGCCTGCGACACTCTTGATTTTACAACAACGTTACTGGTGGTGTGGTTTATATAAACAGACCCGTACTTATGTGCTTTCTTGTGACATTTGTCAGCAAATCAAACCATCTAGGGTGTCACGCCCACCACAAACACAGCTATGTATTTCTAATAAACCATTTGGCTGTGTATATCTTGATCACTGCGGTCCGTTCTCTTCTGATACTGCATATAAATACATTTTAGTTGCAGTTGATTTGTGCACTAGATTCCTTTGTGTTTGGCCACAACTCAGTGCTGTCACTCGAAATGTCATCAGGGATTTGCGTGTCTTTGTCGGGATGTTTGCCTGTGGCACCTTCCATTCAGACCAAGGTCCAGCGTTCGCCTCGAAGGCTTACAAGGACGCGATGAAGTCGATGGGGGTGCTGGTGCAGTTTTTGTCTTCATACAGGCCTGAGGGCAATTCAATTGTGGAGCGAATGAACCGTGACTTAAAGCAATCCTTGACAGCTAAAGTCTTAGGTACTGGCAGGAACTGAGTGGCTTATTTGTATGGTGTTCAACGTGCACTCAATAATCTCTCTAGAAGATCTCTGGGTGGGCGGACCCCATATGAAATGCTCTTTGGCATCCAAATGTTTGTGCCAGACCTTGATGGTCTAGACGTTGTGGCGACTGCCTTTGATGTAGATAATCATTCTACTGTGTTACAGGATCTACAAAAGACCCGTGACAGCGATGCAACTGAACATTTACCCTCTTCCGATGATGCAGCACTGCTGATTCTGGTTGCCAGCTGGCTTCCAAAAGTTGGAGATCTGGTACGGGAAAAGTTGGAGAACAAGAAAGAATTTGGTCCCTCTTATTGTGCACCGGTTCCGGTACTTGGATTGAAGGGTACTCGAACAGGCATTTTACCGCCTTTACCTGGTCGCAAATTTAACAGATACATCTCAGTAGACAATGTCAAGCTACACCGTCTAGCCGATTCAGAATAGTGTCACACCTATAGTTTCGTGCAACGCAATTTCTTTGAATCCGCTCCCCTCAACCTCCACGTATAAAAACAGTGTCAGTGAGGCTGAGATGGAAACTGCTGTTGACCTTTCATCCATCCGGCCTCTATCTTCCAATGTAGAAGTCGAGTACACTTATCCTACAGATGAGTCCATTCGTGAAGTGCCGATCAGTCCTCGACAACATCAAGCTGACCCAGCACTACTAATGCTCATTAACAGAACTGCAAGCGTTTACTCTGGAGATCATGCCAGCTTCTCTTCTGACTCAACCTCCTCGACTTCGAGTTTGGCAGTCTCACCGACCAAATTAGGTGTTTTCTTCTCTTGGTTCAAAAAGACGTACTTGGTCCCTCCATGGACCTACATCTGGTGGGTGCTTATCCTGGTTTTCCTCTTCGTGTCGATTGGATTTGTGGCGGTGTTCTTTTTGCTCATCGGTGGTCATTGTTTGCCGGAAAGCTCTGCTGTGGACTTGGTCGGTGGTGCTCTGGCCCCGCGCACATCGTCCCATGTCATGAGGCGTGGTCGGACTCGTGTGGACATTTCAGCGTTCCCGGTTGCAGATGGCATCGTTTGGGGTGGGGTGGCCTTCGAGGTCCGCGGCCCGACAGAGGTGCTCGGGGTGCCATGCGTGTTTTGCATCTCGTTGGGAGATGTGGTGGCACAGGACGTGCATTCTGATGGTTGGGATTAGGCCTGGGCAGTGAACTCCGCTCCGTTCTCAGAGTTTGCGGAGTTTTCTGCACTCCGCGCTCCACGGAGCTCGCGGAGTGCAGAAAACTCTGTTTCGCGTAGTGCAGCGGAGTTTTTTTTCCCGCTCGCAATCGCGAGCGGTAAGTTCGCGGTCGAGAACGGTAAGTTCGCAAGCGCGAACTGCCGCTCGGGTAGAATTTCTACCCGAGCAGCAGGAATACCAGCGCGAACTGCAGTTCACACTGCTCTCCGCCACTTGCGGAACTCCGCTGAGTTTTTTGCAACTTCGCGAAGTTCCGGGTAGCAAAACTCAGCGAACTACGCCCAGGCCTGGTTGGGATGTGCGGGCAGTGCATTAATTGTTTTCTGATTTGAAGTGTTGTGCTGCTTTTGATGCTGGGGATTTGTGTTTGAGTTCTGCCGGTTGTGCTGGTGTCTTTTGTTGGTGGCACTGTGTGCATCGTTTTTTGCATGGAACGGATACTTTGAGGCCGGTTTGTGGTTACACGCGGTGGGAGCACTGTCCTGCTCCCATCGGGGGGAGTTTGGGAACTCTTCGGAATGGGTTTACATGTTTTGCAGATTGTAGCACGTCTGGTCCGGTATCGTATTTCTTTGGATTGCAGTTGTCTTCTCGGTCCGGGTTTGTACTTTCCCGCACTGGATTGATTTATTCCGACTCATTCAGGAGTAGGTTGGCTGCACGGTGTTGTGGTCACTGGGGGGAGACCAATGGTTTGGGGTCGGTCTGGGGTACGGGGCGCTGGCGGGTTCAGGGGGCTGGGGCGCTGCGTTGTGCTTGTATTGTCCCGGTTCGGATATTGTTTTTGAATGATGCTGTTTATCAAACCACGTGCTTTGGTATGGCTACAGTGAGGGATTTGAATGTCTCTTCCATTCCGTCTTTGGCAGAGTGTGGCAGTTGGCGTACTCGCACGGGTTGTGCTGTCGATGCATTGCGCGCTTTGTTCCAGGGTGACACCTTTGGTGTCTCGGGAATTGATTCATCCGGTTGGTTGGTGCGGCGGGCCAGTTCAGGTGCATGTCAATTGCGTTTTTGTAGTGTAACGCCTGGTTTTGCCCAGACTGGACCGGATACACGTTGTCCACGTTCGCATTTGGTTACCGCGTGCTCGGTTGGTGAATTGTGCCGGCAGTGGTTGTAGCATTCGGCCCTGTCATCGGTGGGGCAGCGCCTGTCGCTCTTGTCGGGTGGCGTTAATTTGGATGATTTTCTCTTGGGACCCAGGGCTCCCAGAGCTAGGGGATTTGTGTATGCAGCTTGCAGTGAGGTTTTGAGACTTTCGCAGATGGAAGCAGCCTTTCGTCTGCGTCAGATTGATCAGGCGGATTTGGAGGGGGTTCGGGCAGTGGTCGACAGTGGCATTGGTGCGCTTTCGTCACGCATTTGTGCATTGGATAAAGTTGTTTCTTCTGTTGTTGATGTTGTTCGAAGTGATGTGTCTGTGTTGTATCGTGGTCGGAATCGATTGCGATCTGTTGTGCAGTTTGCATGGACGTTGCAGACCCTTGGGATGGGGGGATCCCTTGGGATTATTTGGGTGCTTCTGCTCTGTTTTTGCCATTTGATCTGACTGATAGACAGCTTTTTGTGTCAATGGGGGATGCTACTTACATGCTGTTGCACGTTGGGCAGTTGGAGCCCTTGCCATTCTCTGTGGCGGAGACGG
Source organism: Calotriton arnoldi (assembly GCA_963921515.1). Taxonomy (NCBI): domain Eukaryota; kingdom Metazoa; phylum Chordata; class Amphibia; order Caudata; family Salamandridae; genus Calotriton; species Calotriton arnoldi. The sequence continues at coordinate 115,533 of CAWUFW010020620.1, read as the reverse complement.
ATTCTGCTGTTTGGTTGATTCATGGGGTTGTCTCACTCCCATTCTCACTGTTTTGATTTGGATCATGCATGCGGCATTTTCCGGTTGGCCGCTTCGGACCCCTGGGTGGTGCCTTTTTGCATGGATTGTGGTCCCTGCCTTTCACTTGGAGATGTCGGCGGGAGGATGGGGGGGTCTTCCTGGCGGGGGCTGCAATTCCACAGTGTGACATTCCCTAGTTTGTGGACACATTGAATTGCACGGCGCGCGTGGTGTGTCAGCGCCTAGTCGTGCATGCTTTTTGAGGGGGACACCAGTGCCATCAATGGTTCCCGCATTTACCCTGCTTGCTAACAGTAGCTGTCTTGTTTTGGACAGCGAGGATTGCTGTGGCTTGCGGACAGGTGTCCCGTATTTAGTGGCTGTTTCACAGTGCGTTGCTTGTTGTGGCACTGTGCTTTTTCCGCCCCCGCTGGAGAGTGTAGGTGGTTCTATTTGGCCTTCCATTCCTACTTTGAGGGCGGATTTCAACAAGTTGAGCAGGCTAAAGGCCCTTTTGTTCCGGCGGGAGGTGGCTCTCGCTTCGGCCCAAGAGACCTTCGAGTTGCAGGTGGCTGGAGCATCTAGTGAGATTCGGTCGCTTCTGAATACTGGCCTCCCACTGCACTTTGGGGAGCTTGTACATCGAATGTTTGGTGCGTCTGACGCTGGGGGCCTTGCACATTTTTTGGGCAGGTGGGAGCCGGCCTTGTGACTTCTTTTCAGACGATATTTGGTGTGGTGCCGGCTATTGTTCATTCTATTTTTTCCGGCGTCTTCGGTGGATTCCCCATAATACTGGCATTGGCTGGTGGGATCCTGCTTCTGCTGCTCCTGCTGCGCGGTGGCTGCTCAGCTTGTGGTCCTGCATGGACCAGGCCAGTTGCGACTGTGCCGTGATCGGATGCAACAGGTTTTTGGATGCCTGCCGTTGGCTACGCTTGGCGTGAGTTGTGGATTGACTTTTGGCTTTGCCTGCTTTGCTTGCGTGCAGCCAGTCTTCTGCTGCTGATGATGCCCCTTCTATTGGGCTGTGGATTTGTGTCTCTCCGGTGCGTCGTGTCCAGTCCCGAATTTTGTCCAGTTGATGGGCCCCTTGGAGGCTCATGGCCAGGCTTGTTCTGGGGATGGCTATTTGGCGTGTGTGGCAGCACTTGGAGTGTTGGCTGGGTGGGATGTCTGTGTGGCTGCGCGGAGCCTCCTGCATCGGGGTTTCATCGAGTGTCACTCAGGTTGCCCGATGGTGCTTTTGGAGGCATCGGATTGTGGGGGGCACGTTTGCTCCTTCGATCTGCTTGATTGGGTGGCGTCCCTTTTTTAGACTGGCGGTGGGGATGCTCTTCTGGTGGGAGTTGCATTCTTGGGTTCAAGCGTGCGTTGATTGACTTGCCACCTTCTTCGTCGTGGCATTTTCCCGCAGGCCGAGAAAATTAATGACAACATTGTTTTTTTTTAAATTCTGGTTTGGTTTTTTTTTTCATAAGTTTTTGGTCTGCTTGGCTTTTTGAACTCTGTTTCCGTCCTTTCTCTATGGCCTATGGCCTTACCAGGGGGAGGGTGCAATATGGCCCTTAGAGTCATTGTTGACATTGCTAAGTTAGCATGAGCTTTGCTGCCATGATGCTGCTTTTGCACACGTTACTACATGACTTTATTTTTGCAAGGCGTTGTTTGTGCCTTTCACATGAGAACTGTCTGCTTTTTGCGTTCTTTGCTGAAGTTCCTGGAGTTTAGTCTGAACACGATGTGCAAGGTCGATAAACAATGCCCCTTGTTACTCTGCTCTGGTCAGTCCCTAGCACCTAGACATTACATGATAAACACAGCTGCAATGCTGGAGACTCGTGCTTTGATATTACGGGGATGCATGTTGTTTTAACACACATTTGGAGAGAGCCTTTTCCACGGAGAAGAGCTACGCTGTTCCTATGATGTAAATCTTGCATCTAGGCTTTAAGTTATGGGGTCTGCTGTCAAAGCCGAGAGATCTTCCTTTTTTTTCAAATAAACATCTTCCAGCCAAGGGGAGGGTGGTTAGGTCTTTTAGCCCTTTTTCCACTGTCTTTGTAAAATGACTTCCCTTTGTGCTATATGGAATTGTAACAACGCTAATTGTTTTGAGTTTATGCATTTTGCTGCTGATAGTGGCTTGTATACTGTATTGTAGAGCACGATAGTTAAAATAAACATTTTGAACTATTACAGTGACTCTGCCTAACCTTGTTGTGGACAAGTACGAGTGAGCGAAAGAGTATGTCTTGCTACCGCGATTCCTGAGAGAGTCGGGAGTGTTGTGTTCTGGGTTGTCTAATCATTTGTAGCTCTGTGATATTTGGAGGAGAACAAATGAGACACTATAGCTAGTCAGTTTTGGGATTGTGGGCACTAAGGTGGTAGGTTGGTGCACCCCTATACACCGAGGTCCCAGTTTCCTGTGCATAGTTCTGTGTAGGTGCAGAATCCCCCCAACAAGTCCTTTGTGACTGAGCTGAAGCAGTGTCTCTGAACTGCAAGTGTGACAGGTGAAAGCTCCACCCCTCTCATCAAGTCAGGATGGCTCATCCAGTCAACACCTATACCTTCTATTGTGTGGCTGTCTGGAGGAATACACAAAGGCCAACTGCCAACTACACCTAGAGAGGTGACCCAGAACATAGGCTGCAGTTACCAGGTGGTTAGGACAAGAGAATTCCAACTTTCTAAAAATTGCATTTTCAGAATTGTGACTTAAAATCCAACTTTATCTGCTCCCAAACAAACAATTTCACATATTAAAAGGTAATAAGGTAACCCAATGTTATCTTATGGGAGAGGTAGGCCTTGCAATAGTGAAAAATCAATTTGAGACTGTTTCACTGCCGGGACTTGTAAAACTTAAACATACTTACTTTTTAAAAACAATTCACACTTCACTATGGGCTGTTAAGGGACAACCATAGGTGTGGCTTATATGCATTAAAAAGGAAGGTTTTGTCCTGGTCGAAGGTTTATTTTGCCAGGTTGAAATTGCAGTTTAAACATCCCACAAAGGCTGCCATGACAGGCCTGAGACAGGTTGTAAAGGGCTACTTAAGGGGGTGGCACCATGAGCACTGCAGGCCCACTAGGAGCATTTAATTTACCAGCCCTGGGAATATGGTATACCTCTTTACTAAAATACTTACAAGAACATTAAATATGCCAATTGGATGTGAGCCAATGTTACCATGTTTACAGGAGTGAACATAAGCACTTCAGCACTGGTTAGCAGTGGTAAAGAGTCCTAGAGTCAACAAAAACAAATTCAGCAAAACAGGAGTAAAGGCAAAACGTTTGAGAGAAAACCACACCAAGGATTTCTGGTCTAAAAGGGCTTAAAAGCTCAGGCTGCTTAGTATTTTAAATGTTGGACATGTGGGTTTAAGTTTTACATGTCCTGGCAGAGAAAGCCCCTAGGTCCTTTTTCACTGTTGCAAGGCCTACCTCTCCCATGTACTAACACTGGGTTGCCCTATTACATTTAACAAGTGCTAACTACTGTTAGGGAGCAGATAGGAAAATACTGTTTACACCCAAATAACTTGTAATTTAAAATTCTCTTTAGAGGTAAAGTCAGATTTTAATTTCTTATTTTGAAAATGCCACGTTTACAAAGTGCTTTTAGACAAGTGGTTTATGCATGTTTTTTTGCCTAAACCAAATGTGCTTTTCTGCCAGAGTCATATGACTGGGAATGGCTCACCTGTGGTGTTTTGTGTATTCCTCCCAGACAGAGTCACGAAGGGGGCTTGGGTGTGTGGCAGGGTACTGCTTCCCTGCGCAGGATGTCCTGGGGAGTAGTCATTCAACCTTGTGAGCTTCAAAGTGACAGCCTTAGGACTTGCCCACCCCCAGCCTGACTTCTAAGGAATGCCTTTTTTACCATTGAACTTGCAGCTCACACCTGTCTTTTGTTGAATGTAGCCAGTTTGGAGACAAACCCAGGAAAGTGGGAAGATTAGACAAAGGGGGCATCCCCACCCACAGGCTAGCACTGAGAATGAAACTGGAACTCTGAATTCAGAACCCTTCTGGACCTGTGGAAGATTCAGAATAAGGACTGCACTGCTTCTAGAAAGACTGCCCTGCTGTTTAGAGTACTACCTTGGTGTCTGAAGGAAGTTTGGACCTGCTTTCCCCAATCCCAGCCTACCCAGAGTGACACTAAGTTGACTGACTTCCTGTGTGAGATACAGGGACACAACAAGCTTCCATCGGTCTTCCTGCAACTGCCACACTGACCAGCTGCAACTGGACCTGCCTGGACCTGCCTGACCTGCTTGAGCCCTGCTGCTGGCCTCTGCTGGAGTGAGACTTGATCACCAAAAGGTGCTCCCAGGTCCTTTATGGCATCAGTGGAAGCTCCTCCATGAAGAAAAAGGTGAAAATCCTGAAGTTGGGTTCTTCGAAACCTCAAACAGGCCTGTTCGCACCAAATCTCTGCTGCTCGCAATGACCGCCAACGTGAAGGTCCGGTGAGGCCTGGTTTTCGCACTGACAATGACTGCTAACAACTGCCAATGCGAAGCTCTGGTCTCTTTCTCACCGCTTCCTCCAACGACAATGGAAATCTTCGTGCCAGACTTGGGAAGGTAACTCTTCAGCTGGAACAACCTGGTCCCTGTATATGGTTAGAGCTCCATCGCAGTCAGCCTGAACTTGTGACTTTCCCCCAGTGTGGCGCGACCAGATAACCAAAAGTGGCGCTTTATGCTTCTAGGTACTATTTTCACTAAAAACTTTTAAATTTAATATATTGGGTTCTATTGATGGGATTTTAGTTGTTCTTGTATCATTTTATTTATTAAAACATACTCTTTTTCGAAACTGGTTAAGCGCCTAGTCGTGCATGCTTTTTGAGGGGGACACCAGTGCCAAAATGGTTCCCGCATTTACCCTGCTTGCTAACAGTAGCTGTCTTGTTTTGGACAGCGAGGATTGCTGTGGCTTGCGGGCAGGTGTCCCGTATTTGGTGGCTGTTTCACAGTGCGTTGCTTGTTGTGGCGCTGTGCTTTTTCCGCCCCCGCTGGAGAGTGTAGGTGGTTCTATTTGGCCTTCCATTCCTACTTTGAGGGCGGATTTCAACAAGTTGAGCAGGCTAAAGGCCCTTTTGTTCTGGCGGGAGGTGGCTCTCGCTTCGGCCCAAAAGACCTTCGAGTTGCAGGTGGCTGGAGCATCTAGTGAGATTCGGTCGCTTCTGAATACTGGCCTCCCACTGCACTTTGGGGAGCTTGTACATCGAATGTTTGGTGCGTCTGACGCTGGGGGCCTTGCACATTTTTTTGGGCAGGTGGGAGCCGGCCTTGTGACTTCTTTTCAGACGATATTTGGTGTGGTGCCGGCTATTGTTCATTCTATTTTTTCCGGCGTCTTCGGTGGATTCCCCATAATACTGGCATTGGCTGGTGGGATCCTGCTTCTGCTGCTCCTGCTGCGCGGTGGCAGCTTAGCTTGTGGTCCTGCACGGACCAGGCCAGTTGCGACTGTGCCGTGATCGGATGCAACAGGGTTTTGGATGCCTGCCGTTGGCTACGCTTGGCGTGAGTTGTGGATTGACTTTTGGCTTTGCCTGCTTTGCTTGCGTGCAGCCAGTCTTCTGCTGCTGACGATGCCCGTTCTATTGGGCTGTGGATTTGTGTCTCTCCGGTGCGTCGTGTCCAGTCCCGGATTTTGTCCAGTTGATGGGCTCCTTGGAGGCTCATGGCCAGGCTTGTTCTGGGGATGGCTATTTGGCGTGTGCGGCAGCACTTGGAGTGTTGGCTGGGTGGGATGTCTGTGTGGCTGCGTGGAGCCTCCTGCATCGGGGTTTCATCGAGTGTCACTCAGGTTGCCCGATGGTGCTTTTGGAGGCATCGGATTGTGGGGGGCACGTTTGCTCCTTCGATCTGCTTGATTGGGTGGCGTCCCTTTTTTGGACTGGCGGTGGGGATGCTCTTCTGGTGGGAGTTGCATTCTTGGGTTCGCGTGCGTTGATTGACTTGCCACCTTCTTCGTCGTGGCATTTTCCCGCAGGCCGTGAAAATTAATGACAAAATTGTTTTTTTTTAAATTCTGGTTTGGTTTTTTTTCTCATAAGTTTTTGGTCAGCTTGGCTTTTTGAACTCTGTTTCCGTCCTTTCTCTATGGCCTATGGCCTTACCAGGGGGAGGGTGCAATATGGCCCTTAGAGTCATTGTCGACATTGCTAAGTTAGCATGAGCTTTGCTGCCATGATGCTGCTTTTGCACACGTTACTACATGACTTTATTTTTGCAAGGCGTTGTTTGTGCCTTTCACATGAGAACTGTCTGCTTTTTGCGTTCTTTGCTGAAGTTCCTGGAGTTTAGTCTGAACACGATGTGCAAGGTCGATAAACAATGCCCCTTGTTACTCTGCTCTGGTCAGTCCCTAGCACCTAGACATTACATGATAAACACAGCTGCAATGCTGGAGACTCGTGCTTTGATATTACGGGGATGCATGTTGTTTTAACACACATTTGGAGAGAGCCTTTTCCACGGAGAAGAGCTACGCTGTTCCTATGATGTAAATCTTGCATCTAGGCTTTAAGTTATGGGGTCTGCTGTCAAAGCCGAGAGATCTTCCTTTTTTTTTCAAATAAACATCTTCCAGTCAAGGGGAGGGTGGTTAGGTCTTTTAGCCCTTTTTCCACTGTCTTTGTAAAATGACTTCCCCCTTTGTGCTATATGGAATTGTAACAACGCTAATTGTTTTGAGTTTATGCATTTTGCTGCTGATAGTGGCTTGTATACTGTATTGTAGAGCACAATAGTTAAAATAAACATTTTGAACTATTACAGTGACTCTGCCTATTCTTGTTGTGGACAAGTACGAGTGAGCGAAAGAGTATGTCTTGCTACCGCGATTCCTGAGAGAGTCGGGAGTGTTGTGTTCTGGGTTGTCTAATCATTTGTAGCTCTGTGATATTTGGAGGAGAACAAATGAGACACTATAGCTAGACAGTTTTGGGATTGTGGGCACTAAGGTGGTAGGTTGGTGCACCCTATACACCGAGGTCCCAGTTTCCTGTGCATAGTTCTGTGTAGGTGCAGAATCCCCCAACAAGTCCTTTGTGACTGAGCTGAAGCAGTGTCTCTGAACTGCAAGTGTGACAGGTGAAAGCTCCACCCCTCTCATCAAGTCAGGATGGCTCATCCAGTCAACACCTATACCTTCTATTGTGTGGCTGTCTGGAGGAATACACAAAGGCCAACTGCCAACTACACCTAGAGAGGTGACCCAGAACATAGGCTGCAGTTACCAGGTGGTTAGGACAAGAGAATTCCAACTTTCTAAAAATTGCATTTTCAGAATTGTGACTTAAAATCCAACTTTATCTGCTCCCAAACAAACAATTTCACATATTAAAAGGTAATAAGGTAACCCAATGTTATCTTATGGGAGAGGTAGGCCTTGCAATAGTGAAAAATGAATTTGAGACTGTTTCACTGCCGGGACTTGTAAAACTTAAACATACTTACTTTTTAAAAACAATTCACACTTCACTATGGGCTGTTAAGGGACAACCATAGGTGTGGCTTATATGCATTAAAAAGGAAGGTTTTGTCCTGGTCGAAGGTTTATTTTGCCAGGTTGAAATTGCAGTTTAAACATCCCACAAAGGCTGCCATGACAGGCCTGAGACAGGTTGTAAAGGGCTACTTAAGGGGTGGCACCATGAGCACTGCAGGCCCACTAGGAGCATTTAATTTACCAGCCCTGGGAATATGGTATACCTCTTTACTAAAATACTTACAAGTACATTAAATATGCCAATTGGATGTGAGCCAATGTTACCATGTTTACAGGAGTGAACATAAGCACTTCAGCACTGGTTAGCAGTGGTAAAGAGTCCTAGAGTCAACAAAAACAAATTCAGCAAAACAGGAGTAAAGGCAAAACGTTTGAGAGAAAACCACACCAAGGATTTCTGGTCTAAAAAGGGCTTAAAAGCTCAGGCTGCTTAGTATTTTAAATGTTGGACATGTGGGTTTAAGTTTTACATGTCCTGGCAGAGAAAGCCCCCTAGGTCCTTTTTCACTGTTGCAAGGCCTACCTCTCCCATGTACTAACACTGGGTTGCCCTATTACATTTAACAAGTGCTAACTACTGTTAGGGAGCAGATAGGAAAATACTGTTTACACCCAAGTAACTTGTAATTTAAAATTCTCTTTAGAGGTAAAGTCAGATTTTAATTTCTTATTTTGAAAATGCCACGTTTACAAAGTGCTTTTAGACAAGTGGTTTATGCATGTTTTTTTGCCTAAACCAAATGTGCTTTTCTGCCAGAGTCATATGACTGGGAATGGCTCACCTGTGGTGTTTTGTGTATTCCTCCCAGACAGAGTCACGAAGGGGGCTTGGGTGTGTGGCAGGGTACTGCTTCCCTGCGCAGGATGTCCTGGGGAGTAGTCATTCAACCTTTGTGAGCTTCAAAGTGACAGCCTTAGGACTTGCCCACCCCCAGCCTGACTTCTAAGGAATGCCTTTTTTACCACTGAACTTGCAGCTCACACCTGTCTTTTGTTGAATGTAGCCAGTTTGGAGACAAACCCAGGAAAGTGGGAAGATTAGACAAAGGGGGCATCCCCACCCACAGGCTAGCACTGAGAATGAAACTGGAACTCTGAATTCAGAACCCTTCTGGACCTGTGGAAGATTCAGAATAAGGACTGCACTGCTTCTAGAAAGACTGTCCTGCTGTTTAGAGTACTACCTTGGTGTCTGAAGGGAGTTTGGACCTGCTTTCCACAATCCCAGCCTACCCAGAGGGACACTAAGTTGACTGACTTCCTGTGTGAGATACAGGGACACAACAAGCTTACATCGGTCTTCCTGCAACTGCCACACTGACCAGCTGCAACTGGACCTGCCTGGACCTGCCTGACCTGCTTGAGCCCTGCTGCTGGCCTCTGCTGGAGTGAGTCCTGATCACCAAAAGGTGCTCCCCAGGTCCTTTATGGCATCAGTGGAAGCTCCTCCATGAAGAAAAAGGTGAAAATCCTGAAGTTGGGTTCTTCGAAACCTCAAACAGGCCTGTTCGCACCAAATCTCTGCTGCTTGCAATGACCGCCAACGTGAAGGTCCGGTGAGGCCTGGTTTTCGCACTGACAATGACTGCTAACAACTGCCAATGCGAAGCTCTGGTCTCTTTCTCACCGCTTCCTCCAACGACGATGGAAATCTTCGTGCCAGACTTGGGAAGGTAACTCTTCAGCTGGAACAACCTGGTCCCTGTATATGGTTAGAGCTCCATCGCAGTCAGCCTGAACTTGTGACTTTCCCCCAGTGTGGCGCGACCAGATAACCAAAAGTGGCGCTTTATGCTTCTAGGTACTATTTTCCCTAAAAACTTTGAAATTTAATATATTGGGTTCTATTGATGGGATTTTAGTTGTTCTTGTATCATTTTATTTATTAAAACATACTCTTTTTCTAAACTGGTTTGGGACTTTTCTAGTGTTTTTTGCTTTATTACTTTTGGTGTGCTGCATAAATACTTTACACTTTTCCTCTACGTTAAGCCTGTGAGCTAAGCTACCAGAGGGTTAGGCACAGGTTAATTTAATGACTTTTGTGGTTCACCATGACAAGGACTGTGGTTGTTGCTTGAGTGAGGCTTCCACCCCCTCAATCCATAATCCAATTTCTTGCACACAGCAACTCCCTTGAGGAAGAGGGGAATTCACTGACATCTAGTAGGGTGGACCACACCTGCCAAATATTGATACCACAGGTAGGATATTTGTTGGGTACATTAAATACTCCCTTTTCCATTTATGCTTATATTTGGAAACAGGATAAAGGGAGATTTAAAAAATAAAAAATAAACATTTTAGTACATTTTCCCCATTGACTAGCATTCAATTGGAGGCAATGTTAGGTGGGATACAACTAAAATAAAGTGGCTCTTTTTGACTGAAAAAATTTGGAGTCTCCAACCTGGTTCAGGTGTGTTGACAATTAGGCTATTCCATGTTTTCCAATGTCGAGTAGAAAGATGCAGATTATGAACTTATTGTACTGAAATCTGTATATATTTTCTCTTTATTCACTATTTTTTCTTGATACATTTTAGAGGGCTTTCCCTGGCGATACCAGTTAGGTGAGAACTGCCAGGTCATTGTTTCAATTAAGCTCAGAATGTAGAGTTTTGAGCAAACCGAGTTCTTGCGGGGATTAGAATATACCACTGAACTCAGAATCAGGGACTCGTGTGTAATTGACTTATATGAAGCCGCCAACCTCCAAAACTGCTGCCCCTGGGTTACAATAAGCTGCACTTTGGGGATGGCCTAGTCACAAACTGAATTTTGTAATATGTGCAGTAGTACTACAATAGCACTACTGAAGTACTACAAAATACTATTCACTAACCTACAAGCAGAGGTGTACGCCTATTGTCAGAACCCCTTTCAGAGGGTCACGGAGCAAGCAGGGGTTACTGGGCCCACCCTCAGGAATTAAAGTCTTTTACTCCTGATGCCTTTTTTTTCCTCCTCATATATGATATAGGCGGGAGGTGTAATCAGGAGCGACCTGAGAATGCAGAATAACCACTAAGGGTTTAACATCCTTTATTTAGCCTCCTTCAATCAATTGTTAGAGGGATCTTGTGGAAGCCACCGCTATACTCCTCCACTGTTGAAGTTTGTCTTTAATCCTTGGACTGTCAAAGTTAAAATTTACACCCTTACCTCCTAAAGGCCATTAACCCGTCCCTACTGTGAGTACCTTCAACCCAGGGTGAGAGGAGGGGTTTCCACATTTTCTTTCTCTTCGCCGAACCATTTAAACAGTCCAACTTACCAATTTGTCCAGCAGAGTCCACCCAGACCGAGCAAAAAGGTGATGTATTGGAAAGCCATTTTATACATATTTCTCTTTGTACTATGATTATCAAGAAGAAAAGCAACTAGGTTTGTATCTTACCCAGTTTTTGAGCAGACCATCTGCCTGTTAAAATCCCAAAAATAATCAAAGGAAGGCTTACCTCTATGTCGTCCCCCAGGATTCCAGTTAGCACATTACCCACTTCTTGCCAGAAGAGCAGGATACCTGGACACTGCCAAAGGAGATGGACGTCATCTGCATTTTCCAAGGCACATTTTGGACAAAACCTCTTCTTATGTCTTCCCATCTTCACTAGCTTCTTAGGACACCAGTAAGCCCTGTATAAGGTGAATAAATGGTTTCCCCTTAGGGGTGCAAAGTGTAGAGATGGATACTTGCCATAGATGAAGAATTTCTGATCCGGGCAGGTCCACCTTCCATATTTCCTCTGGCAATATGGGAGGGCCGTCTTCACCTTGTACCAAAGCCCAGTATCACTTGGACACTTCCTTTCTGTATGTCTGATCCCTCTGTAATTCTTCCTCCCCTTCTGTTTTGACCCCTATATTCGATTGTTCTCGAGCTCAACTTACAAGCTGATACTACTTGAATCTAGAGAATCTATAATTCATGCTTTTTAATAAGGAATCCCATGAAATCAAAGATCCTGCTTCAAATAGCTGACCCCATCGTACTATACCTGCAGTTAACAGTGGAGTGGCTAAGACATCTTGTAGGCACAGGGAGGGGGTCCCTGGAGAGTTCCATATTGGGGCCGTACTGCTGTAGTATGGGATTCCAAATATTCTTCTAACTTGAATCCATGCTGCAATTAAGACTTTGAATTTGATCTTTTTAAAGTATTTAGAATGTCTAAATTTAAATAGGTTATAATTGCGTTCCTCTGGGAGATAGTTTTGTTAAAGCTCTAAATCATAGAGATAGATGTTGATAGCTATCTGTTAAAAGCAGTCTTGAGTTTAAAAAAAAGAAAAAAGGCCCAATAATATAATTGAAAATCAGGGAGTGCTAATCCTCCATCTATTTTTTTTCTGAGTTTTTTTTACAAGCTATCCTTACACTCTTGTTCCTCCATATAAAACTGCTAAATTCTCCATTCTGCTTTCAAATGTAATGGTAATGCATTGAAAAAAAAAGTACATTTTGGGAGGATCATCATTTTAACCAGATTCGTTCTCCCAAAAATGGAAGGAGGAAGGTGTGCCCACTAGTGCAAGAGCTTGTTAGTTTCCAGCATGAGCCTGCTAAAATTTACATATGCCATTTTCTCCTAGTCTTTAACCACAGATATCTAATTTCTAAATATTCTAAGGGACTGTCCATTGCCCCATTCCAGGTCCTAATCTGTGTTTTATCCTCATAGACTAGGTAACCGGAGACTCTCCCAAAATCCCACAATCATTCTATTATTGTGGAGAAAGAGGCTTTCAAATAACGTGTATAAATTATAAAATAATCTGCATATCAAGCATCTTTTTTAACCTAATCTAAGTAATGGAAGAGCAGGATTTTCTGTTCAGACCTGATTCTTCTAGCCAATGGCTCAATATAAAGATTAAACAGCAACTGGGACAATGGGCAGCCTTGCCGGGTGCCTCTACGTATGTGAAATTGTAAAGCGAGAGAACCATTGACCAATATACTGGCAGTAGGGTGTTATATATAGATGTTATTGCTTTGAGGAAATTATCCTGTAGGCCATTTTGCTTGATCATTTCATGCAAACAAGGGCAGCTGACTCTATCAAAGGCATTTGCAGCATCTACCATTATAACGGTTAAGAGAATTTTTGCTACCATGGCCACATCAATCGCGCTTACCAAATCATGAGTTAAATTATAGAGCTGCCTATGTTTTCATATACAATATCCCCATATACACTATTCAGTCTATTGGCTAGTATTTGCATGTATATTTTATAATCATTATTGAGCAAGGATATTGGTATATACGATTCACATTTTGTTTAAATCTTTGTTGGGTTTTAAGACCAGTGTTACTATTGCCTCATTCCACAAAGTTGGAAGGGGTAAATGGTCTATATAAATGTATTAAGTAATTTAGTTGGAACAGGGGTGAGCTCCTCCTTTAAGATCTTATATAATATATTAGGCACGCCATCTGGGCCTGGCTCTTTCCCCTCCTTTAGCCCTCTTAGGGCCAGATGTAGGTAATTCTGAAATACCGAGTCCTTAATAGCGAATTTTACCGATTCGCTATTAAGAACTCGGTATTTCAGATGTATGTAAAAAATGGTAAAAATTAGCGATTCGGCAATAATCGGTAAAAATTAGCGATTCGGAATGAATCGGTAAAATAATTACCGATTCCTTAATACCGATTCGGTAATTAGCGAATCGGTAATTTAAAAAATCGGTAATTGTCGAATCAGCCAATCCTGTGCTTCCTCATTACCTCACAACCAGGAAGTGGCCACACCCATGCAGCTGCACTGATCCTGAAGCTGTTTGAGAGGCAGGGAGCACAGCAAACAAGCCAGGAGCAACTCTTCCAACTTTTTGCTGACAACACTGAGCAAATATGGCCAACCAGGAGAGGGAGAAGGAGGCAGCTGAACGCAAGAGAAAACATAAATTCAGTGAGAAGGAGCTGGAGGTCCTTATTGAGGAAGTCACAAAGGACCACGATAAACTTTTTGGGAAACAGTCTCTGCACGTGCCTGAATCCCAGAAGAGGCAGATATGGCTGGTCATCCAAGGAAAGATCAATGCCATTGGAGTAACCCAGCGCTCCATTGAGGAACTCAAAAAACGCTGGTATGACCTGAGGAAGCGTGCAAAGGAGAGGCTGGCAGAGAGAAAGAAGCAAGCCAACCTGACAGGTGGAGGGAGAAACACAGCACCTGCACCAACTGCCCTGGATCTCCTGGTCGAGTCCACCCTCCAGCCGGAGAGTGTGAGTGGGATTGGGGATGCAGACAGCTCAGCCAGAGCTGGCAACAAACAAGGTAAGATGCATGCACTGCATGCTGTGCCCCCCACTCCCTAACCCCAATCCCCAATGAGGCATTGTGAATCCCACTCCAGTACATGTTTTACTAAAAACCAGCAATGCATTATGGGAGATGTAGTCAGAAGTAACACATGTCAGAACAGTCAGTCCACTGAACCCAAAGGCATGTGACACACATCAGCAATTAGCAAGCAGAGGACAGTCAGTTTGATTGGCAGGCATGACATTTATTATTACGCAAATGCTGCCAGATAAGTGAGCAAATGTACATTCTGTCTCCACAGGCGAGCCATCGCGCAGGGCTGCAGAGGGGAGCACAGGAAAGGCACCCAGGAGAGAGAGGACACAGGAGGAGGAGGTCCTGTCGCCTGCAGGGCACACCACCCCACCACCACCACCACCATCACCACCATCACCAGCATCACCACCACCACCATCAACGCCACCAGCACTGAGAGCCAGGAGGCATGCAGTGGCCAGCCTCCAGCAGATGGAGGTGTCTGAGGAGGACAGCATGGGAGGCCAACAGTCCACGGTGGCTGAGGATGCCAACGGTGCAGGCTCACAGTCCCCCACCGAGCGCCCCCACACAGGTGCCAGACGCCGCAGGGCAAGGGCAGCCAGTCCAGCTTCACAGGGCGAGGATCAGAGTGTGTTTGCCGATCTTGAGGGGAACATGCTCAAGGTGCAGCGCCTGCAAGGCAAAGCGATAAGGTCAGTCCAGCGGCAGATGGTACAAATGAATGGGCACATGCTGCGAATCGAGAAGGGCATCAGTAGCATGAACAATACTGTGGCTGAGGGCATGGGGGACATGTCCGAGGCAGTGAGGCTGCTGTGCAGCAAATTGGATGAGGACTGTTTGGCCAGGCGCAGGGAGAGGCAAAAACTTGACAACTACACCAAGGCGGTGAACCGCCTCTCCACTGCCACCTCTCTGCTCTGCAGGCGCTCGGTGGCCATGCAGGAGGAGATGGCCCACTGCAGCCGTGACGTGGCAAGGGGGCTGGTCACAGTGACCAGTGCACTAGAAGTGCTACAGACAAACCAGGTTGCAACTACAGGTGATGGGGGGATAGTGAAGAGGCTACTAGCCGCAGTAGCATCACGCCCCTATAACGGAGTCCAGGAGGCGCAGCGAACGTCACAGCGCTGCCACAGGACAGACTGCCAGTGAGGACAGTGTGCCCAAGGAACGCAGCAGTGCTGCGCGTGGGCGCAGGAAGTAATGCCAGCCATTACATGGTTTACCGAAATGGGTGATGTAACCCTTTTGGTTTTGTAACCTGCATTCAAATTTGGCCTGGCATGTGAAGCCCTTCATGTTGTGGTGGTGTGCTATGACAATTAAACACCGTCACTGGCTGTGTCTCCTTACTTACTCAGAAATAGTTGCGTGTTATCTCTGCCCGTCTGTGTCTCCCATCTGGTGCTGCTACCACACCTGCTGCGCTGTGCTCTGGCTGTGGGCAGTCCTCATCCTCGTCCTCAGAGTCAGTTAGTTCCACTGCTGTTCCTTTCTTTGTGGCAAGGTTATGCAGCATGGCACATGTTGCTATTATTTTACAGCAGATGATGGTGCGGTACTGACGTGCACCTCCACTTTTGTGGAGGCAGCGGAACCTGCTTTTTAAGAGTCCGAATGTGCGCTCCACAATGTTGCGCGTGCTTTTATGTGCCACATTGTATCTTCTCTCACTTGGTGTGGATGGGTTGAGGTATGGAGTCAGGATAAATGCCCGCACGGCATATGCGCTGTCACCTAAGTGAGAAAGGAAGTGCCATTAATATGAGTCACCAACACATTCATCCAAGGTATACATCAGGGTGTGTCACATTGATTTACCTAGCAGGTATCCATCTCCAAATTCACCCCCAGCCAGACGTGTGTAGATCCCACTGTTCCTGAATATGTAGGAGTCATGGGTACTCCCTGGAAATTTGGCCACGTCAGTGATGATGTGGTCCGCATCGCATATCACCTGCACGTTGATGGAATGCGTAGATTTGCGGTTCCGGTATATATACTCTGTAGCTGCAGGTGGGCAGATTGGTATGTGTGTCCCATCAATGCACCCTATTACATGTGGAAACTGTGCCTTTTGGTAAAAATCCAGCTTTGTCTTCTGCAGTTCCGCCTGTGTGCTGGGGAAGCGTATGTAGTGATGCATTCTTTGCATCATGGCATCCAAGAAAGAGTTGAAGAAACGGGACAGGCAACTCTGTGACACACCACCTGCCACAGCTATCACCCCCTGGTAACTTCCTGATGCAAGTAGGTGCAGGCTACAGAGCACCTGAACATGTGTTGGTATTGCGTGCGCCCTTGGTGTCTGATGCTCCAGGAGTGGGTGCAGGTCCCGTATCAGGTCTAGGATGGTTTGGGGGTGTAGCCTGTACCTCTCATTGATTTCAGCCTCAGTCAGTTGGAAGAGTGTAACGCGCAGTCTATACACGCGCGCCTCCCGTCTCCAGATCCTCAGTCCTGCTGCTTGCAAACGTAGCCGCCTTGCAATTACGTAGAGGGCCGCCATTGTGTTCACACTGTTGCATTTTGGGGCTGTTTAAATGCAGTGCACCTGATTACCACCTGCTTTGAGTCAGTGGTAATTAGCGACTCCTAAATACCGAAAATTCGGTATTACCGATTTTTGGTACATCGGATTTGCGATTATTTAAGGATTTCTTATTTACCGATTCGGTATTTAGGGGTTTCGGTGTCTGCTAATCGCAAATTAAGGAATCGGAAACTGGTTTCCCTTATTTTTACCGATTCCTTATTTGCGATGGCGTTCGGTGTTACCTACATTGCACATGGCTAAATACCGGTCGGTAACGCTGAAATTCTGCAAATTTCGGCGTTACCGACCGGTATTTAGCCACCTACATCTGGCCCTTAGTGTTTTATTTATTTCCAGAATAGTTATTTTGTGGTTAAGGGATAGTAGTTTATCCTGGTTTAAACTGTGAAGGATATCCTGTTGCACCCATTCCTTAACTTCTGCTTGCATTGCTTCTTAATCCTCAGTGTATAGATCCTGAAAAAAAACACAAAAGCCCTCCAAATATCATAGTCTTTCAGGCATCATTCTTTGGTAACACTGATCTCTACGTCCTTAATCACATTCTGAATGCTGTCTTGCCTTGTTTTCCAGGTTAAAAGTTTCCCATGCTCTTCCCCATACTCATAATGTGCCAGCTTACTGGCGTTCCACCTATTCTGCACCCTTCCTTCCAGATACTCTACTAGATGCCCCTTGGCCTCCTTTAATTTGCTATGGAACTCTAATTCTACACTGGAGTGCGCACAGCTTGCCAACTCTTTCTCGATTTCATCAATTCTCTAAACTTGTTTTTACTTTCTCATCTTTTACACGCAGCGTAGCTGATTAGTCTTCTTCGAATGAAAGCTTAGTATGCATCCCACACTATATGTATGGGAGCAGAGGCCTAATTTAAATCAAAGAACTCTACAGTATCTTTCTTCAAGGCACTTATGATTTCCTGCTCCCCTAGTAGGCTTCTATCTAAGGTCCATCTAGACGGAGGGTGAAAACTCTCGAGGGAGAGCTCCAGTTTTACCACAGCATGGTCAGATAAATGTTCTGGTTGATGTGCTATCCTACTGATGTGTTTCCCTATCTTTATATTTGTTAGAATAAAGTATATCTTAGAAGCATAAGAATATTTTTTGTTCTGATAAGTAAATTCTTTTCTTTGGCCCGCCCTTTACCTGCAAACATCTATCAGACCCAGATTTTTCATCAATTGGTGTGTACACTCCCTCATTTTTTGTCAGTTTGCCATTGGTCTAACTGTAGATTTATCTAACACTAGGTCTAACAGTGTATTAAAGTCTCCCCCTATGATTATGTAATTGCTTGTGTCAAGTAAGTGTTTGTATAGTTCTCTAAGCGGAGACGGGTTGTCTACATTAGGCCCATAATAACCTACAAATGTGTACCCAGTGCTATGCCTCTTGATATTGATGATTAGCAGTCTGCCCCATGGATCTGCAATGGAACTCTCTAGCATGGCTTGTGCAGAGTTTGCAAACAGGATCGCTACCTCTTTTACATTACAGGATTGATTGGTGCTTCTTTAGAATCTCACCCCATTCTTCACGGCATAAGTGCATTTTCTGTCGTATTATAATATCGTTGTCAGAGATTTTGAGCAATTCCAGTATGCTCCTTCTTCTGTTGATAACCCTCAAACCATTTACATTCCAGGTTAATACCCTTATGTTATGACTCTTGTTAGAAATGGGGGTCTCTAGTTGGCAAGAGTTTGCACCTTTGTCCAAGTAGGGACCCTTCCTTATAGTCAGGATAAGGGAGTTACACTCCTAAAATAACCCCTGATCATCCCCTTGCTAGCTTGGCACGAGCAGTCAGGCTTATCTTAGAGGCAGTGTGTAAAGCATTTGCACATAACCAACAGTAACACAGTGAAAGCACTACAAAAGGACACCACACCAGTTTAGAAAATATCCAATATTTTTATATATCCAAAACAAGACCAAAAACGATATAAATCCACAATACAGTACTTAGAAATCTGCAGTCATCAAAATAGACTTGAAATATAGTTCCTTGAAGTTGATAGCTCTGTCTGGGGCTATTACGGCGTCGTGAACAACAAATCCAAACAGTTCTGTCTGACCGCAGCGTCGCGGGCCAGCTACGGTGTCGGGAAGACCCACAAAACAGTACCTATAGAAATGCAGGGGGTTGGCGACCTCTCGATGGGCCCCGAAAGGCCAGTGTCCACAGGCGTCGGTTCCGGAGATCGGTGCAGGAGTTGTCGGGCCCTTGAAGTCACACACATTGCAGATCGAACTCCTTGCGGTTGAAGTCAGGAGCACCGGCGTCAGGGTTGCGGTGCGAAGTGCAGCGGTGTGGCGTACGATGCCCTCAGGTCGTGGTGCAGGCAGCGGCTCGGTGGCGGTCGTCCATTGGCATCGGTGAGAGCAGGGCTGTGGTGCTAAGTGACGAGGTGCTCGTCGCGGTGCTGGCAGGTCACGGTGCAAACAGCGGCGTCGTCATTGCTGAAGCGCTGTCATCAGCTGACGAACTGGAGTCGATGGCGCTGGCGTCGGTAGGCCAAGGCTGTGGTGCGGGATGAGGATGGTGCGTCCTGTAACTTATGAGCGGTGCCCTCAAACCACGGTGCAAGCAGCAGCGTCGATGTCGGCGTGGAGCGGCGGCGTCGAGATACCAAGGCGACGGTGTGAAGCGAGGCGGTGCGGAGTGCGGTGCCCACAGGTCGCGGTGCAAGCAGCGGCGTCAGGTGGCATCGTCGGTGAGACCAGGGTTACAGTGCGGCGTTGCAGCGGTGCCCTCTGCGGTGCCTTCAGGACACAGAGTCGGCAGCAGCGTCAGGTTGTTTTTTCTTCTGTTGCAACACAAAACACACAGTCCCCAGTGCTGATGGCAGAAGAACTTGAAGTCTTTGCTGTTTCTGAGACTTCTTGAACAGGGGGCAAGCTCTACCTCAGGCCCTTGGAGAAACTCACAAAAAGAAATTGCAAAAAGTTCAGTCCAGTCCTTTCACTGCCCAAGACAGAAGCAACCACTGCAGGTCAACACAGCAAAGCACACAGAAAAGTGGTAGTCCCTCCTCACAGCTTCTCCAGCTCTTCTTCTTGGCAGCCTTCTTTGTTCCCAAAAGAGTTCTAAAGTTCTGTGGCCTGGGCCCCAATATTTATACCACAAAATCCTTTGTTCTCTGGAGGCAGAGAGTGTCTTTGCCCAGCCAGAACCAGTTCTGCCCTCTTTGGTGCATCTTTCTGGCAGGAGGCGGAGACAGCATTGTCAGAGGCAGACCAGGCCCATTCAGGTGAAAGGAAATCTCCTCCCCCTACTCTAAATGCAGCCCAGCCCTGACCCATCCAAACTCTCTGGAGCCACTGCTACTCCCCAGCCCCTGTCACCCAAAAGCCAGACAGTCAATGCACATCCTAGCAGAGGCACACTGGATGGCTAAGCAAGAAAATACCTACTTTCTAAAAGTGGTATTTTCAAGCCCAGAATGTAAAAATCACCCTCACTAAAAGATGCATTTTAACATTCTGAGTTCAGGCATACTAAACTTTATTTTCCTACCTTGTTCCCAGGGGTAGTTATGTTTATAAGATGTTATAAGCAAATTCCCCATTCAATCCTATGGGAACAGGTATCCTTGCAATAGTGAAAAACTAAATTGGCAGTATTTCACTATAAAGACATGCCACACACACCAGGGCATGTCCAACCCTTCACATACACTGCCCCCTGCCCACAGGGTTACCCTGGACCTACCTTAGGGGTGACTAATATGTAAGAAAAGGGAAGGGTAGGGCCTTGCAAGTGGGTGCACTTGCCAAGTCGACATGGCAGTATTAAACTGCACACAGATACTACAGTGGCAGATCTGAGTTACCTTTTCAGGGCTACTCACGTAGGTGGCACAATCAGTGTTGCAGGCCCACTAGTTATATAGGAAAAACAATGGTTCCTGTGGAATAATATACTATGAGGTTATGATACATAAGCACAATCGTGATATGGAGGGTTAGATAATGGCAGAGCGCGAAGGAACCACTAACACACCGATTCCAGTGTAGTACATTTTATGGATTTTTTAAACAATAAAGTTAGGAGTAAACACTATACATCAAAACAACATTTGTGCATAGTGTCCCAAGTGACAAAGGGAACCTAAACCTAAGTGACAACGTGAATATTAAATACAAGGTTTCCACAGTTTGTACAAGTCGACCATTATCAAAATGATTCCATGTGAACAGCAGCTATATACAATGATATGTGCTGGTGAAATGGTTCGCTTCTTCTGTTTGTCGACGGCGTTTCGACCCTCAAAACAATGTGGGGTCTCTTCAGGACTATTGATGAAGGGACATCTGAATATATGGTTGCGCAGCCTTGTGAAAATGATGTGCCACACGTGAAGAAAAGAGGAAAAGGTTTACAACAGGAGCACTTGCACTTTAACACTGAACAGCAGTGAGAAAGTGTGCAGAGACACTAAACCAGCAAAAACAGAGTCAAAACCAGAAGGTCAGAAAGCAAAAAGACAGGCGAAACACGCCAAAAGATGCCAAGTCTAACAACTCTTTTTTCCCTTTATTCTCATTCGACATACATCAGGACTGACCAGCCCCAGCCAGTACTAGACTTTTTGACATAAAAGAAGACTATCACTTTTTTTTCCCCACATGCTCCCCACCCAGTGCAGGAATAACTACCCAGCACAATATCTGCAGTAACCTTAGGTGACCCCCCTCCTTCCTCGCCCCATCCTTGCTCACCGTGGGGAACCCTCCCTGTATCCAAACGGGGTACTTCATTTATACCACTTTAGCTCTTACTCTCCGGTTTACCTTCTATAAACCTTTCTGTATTTTTATCTGGCTAATTAAGCCCTCAACCTCTGATACCTCTTTCATGTTGTATATTTTATTATTCCACGTGACCCTTAATGATGCTGGAAATGTTAGATGTGCACTTGCCCCCAATGCGTTCTGGTCTTAAATATATTTCCCTAGCTCCCATTGCCATTTTTAGCCACTTTTGCAATGTCTGACCTTACAGTTAAGGTCGAATCATTCATCTGGAAACATTTCTCTTCAAGAGCTTCTGTGAGGATTAACTCTTTTATTAGATAAGAGTGAACATTTATTAATATTTTCCTTGGTTTCTCTCTCTTGGGATTCCTCTTGAATGGGTCCCGATGGACCCTTTGTATGTCCTGTTCAAGGTCAAGAGTGGTAGTTGCTGGGATATATTGTTTGAGCAAATCTATTACAAAACTTTTCAGATTTCCACCTTCTGCTGTCTCTGGGATATTTAGAAGCCTTAGGGCCAAATGTACAACCCTAAATTGCGGTCGCAAACGCGAAATCAGCCCCTTTGCGTCCGTAATTTAGGGCCTGGCCATGTACAAACCTCATTTTGCAAATCAGTAAATTTTACCGATTCACAAAATGAGGTTTGCGACTCGCTATTAGGAAGGGGCGTGCCAAGGGCATTCCTTCCTAATAGCGACTCGCATTTGTATGTATGAATGTTTTGCAACCGCAATTGCAGTCGCAAAACAATCGCGATTTACCACCTACTTCAAGTAGGTGGCAAACCATTCGCAAACGGGAAGGGGGCCCCAGGGGACCCCTTCCCTTTGTGAATGGGTCAAAAATATTTTTAAGGGCAGGCACTGGGACCACTGCCTGCCCTTAAAAGATGAAACTGAAAAGTTTCATTTTTCTTTTTAAATGCATCCCGTTTTCCTTTAAGGAAAATGGGCTGCATTTAAAAAAAAGAAAAATGCTTTATTTAAAAGCAGTCACAGACATTGTGGTCTGCTGACCCCAGCAGGGCACTAGCCCTGTGAGTGCTAGCCATTCCTAATGGGGTCGCAAATTGCACCTGCCTCATTAATGTTAATGAGGCATGCAATTTGCGACCCCATTAGGAATCGCAAACAGTGTCTGAGACACTGTTGTATATCCCAATTTGCGAGTCTCAAATGCAACGCAATTTGCGAGTCACAAATTGGTGGGTCCTACATCTGGCCCTTAATGTATTCCTTCTGGAGTTATTTTCTAATGCCTCTAGTTTTTCCTTAAGTTCTTTTTCTCCAGTTTTCAAGCTTAGATTTCTTTGGGATTAGACTTAACCTCCTCCCGCAATACCCCGAGTGAGGCTTCCGTGGTGGTTAGCCTCTCTGTGATGTCTGCCATTTTGGTCTCAAGATTTTCACAGGCCTCCTGTATTTTGATTTGATTAATCTCAGAAATTGCAAATTTATCATTAATCTCTCTAGACAATGAGAGAAGAGAAGAGCTTCTGTCTAAAGGCTCTGTGTTGTTAGATGTTGCCATGCCTTCTTCATAAGGGTTCGGTTGTACCCCCCCCCCACTACTGAGTTATCTGCTGTGAGATCTTGAGAGAAAGTTAGGAACCAGTTTGAGAGGGGGAGATCAGCCCCCCTGGTTATCCCTAACTGAGAAGCTTGGGAAGACTTGGATGGGTCCATATTCTTGGGAGGATTGGTATGACTCAACTTAGATGAAGTATCCTGAAGTTCAGTCTCCCTAACTTTGAGATATGATCTTAATGATGGCATAATTTTGACTTTACCTCCTGATATATTAACAGTGTCTCGTATAGTTCTGGTGGCTCTCTGGTTCCCTGTTTGATTCCCTGTTTGACTTTGTGCCTGAGATAGGGTATTTACGGGGAGGGGTATCGTATGCATAGCAAGGTGTGGGGGAAATAGTTGCTCTTTTCACATGCTGGTCCTTGTGGTCCTTTCCCAAGTTTTGTAGGTGTAATACCCCAAACCCAGTGTTTCTCAGTGAATATCTGTTTTTACCTGTGGCTCCAATAGATACTGATTCTGTCAGGTTGGCAACTTGCCTTTCTTTCTTCTGAGTTCCAGCCTTCTCTATAGAGGTGGTGGTCTTCAGCACAGTTTGTCTCCGTTGCATTTTACAGGACACACTTCTTGGGGCTCATCGGCTTACACCGTGATGTTTTACCAGCCACTTCAGGAGAGCGTGGCTTCAGCCTGCTTGTGCTGACACTGCTGGTTGCAACCGTGGAGCCCCGGAAACTGATGCGGGCAGCCGCATGCTGATTCAGGTGTATCTGTGGAGCAGAGAGCGACCACAGAGATCCTGAAGCTGCTGTCAAATAGGCCCTGTGTTCAACAGAGTGGGCAGAAAAAGTGCCCATACGATCCCTTGAAAGCCCGAAGTTGAAGTGAGTGTAAAAAATTAAATAGAAGAGCGGGCTAATTCAGCATAATTAAAATGTGCATTCCTGAGAGAGAGGAGCTCCTGGCCAACATGTTAGCTGGCTGCCATGTTCCTCCCTGTCCAATGGACCATTGTACACTCCTGATGTCTTGAGACCTGTCATAGTATGGATTCTGAGCAACTGGGCGGCATACCCCTTCAGCACTTGACTCTCAGGGTAAGCGTGGTCTGAGCAGTTCAAGGCGACCTTGGGGAGTAGAAGTGGATATAGGGGCGTGAACACAGGCTGACAACACAAAATGCGTGCAGCAACAGCAATACATTATTGTCCAGCCAAATACTCACTTTTATGAAAAGAGAGAAGTATTATATTTTTGGGTTGTGTGGGTAACAGTAGAAAAAAAACCTTCACAAACAACTACACAGACCCCCTGACGTCAGGGCTCTAGTGTTTCTTTAGGTGGACCCCCTGGTCACACTCCCTCTGCACTTCTAGTTGTAGTGGTTATTCCCCATTCACTATAGGCAAAACATCCAGGGTAAGCCCCACTAATAGTCCGAGTCTCAAGAGCCCACTATCAGTCTATTTTAAAATCAACAATGTTCCAGCACCGCAGCGCTAAATAGGAGCAAGTTCCCCCACAGCCGACTAACCCAAAACCAGTGTTACTCACACCGCACAGGACCAGAGTGACCAGAGTTCCTGAGTGCGCCACTTCCACTGGTGCTGGAGTGGCAACTGATTCAGGTGAGTTCACTGCATATGGCCCAAGTGGGTTGCACTCAGTGGTCCTCACACGTGGTTGCACCTCTGCAGTGGCCGGAGGTTCTTGGTGGCTCCTCTCGCAAGGGTAAATCTCTGGTTCCTTCCGCAAGAGGGGTGGATGGTGAAATTAAGATTTTGGTGTGAGTCCTTTATCCTGGCAGTTGTGAAGGGTCCCACATGGGACCCAATCCTCTCAGCGAGGCCTCCAACCAATTCACGACTTCCTGTTTCCTCTGGTATATGGGGTCACCGTATCCTCACGAAACATGGGCTCCAGACCAATCGGAACAGTAAAGTCCTCATCCGCGGCACCTCTTTGCATATGGCACTAGCTATCACCCATACCATTTGGCAGTCTCCTCACAGCAGCCCTTCCTGGCACACAGTGTTATTGCTTCCCATTTTTCACAGGTTCCGGCCCGATAGGCACAGCTATGCACTCTGCTCATCTTACAGCGGCCCTCCACTGGCATTCGTGGGTTGCCAGCTTCCTTCTGCACATGGGCAATCACCCGATCGGCGCAGCAGCCATCTCCTCACACCTCGCAAAGGGAGTCCACTCGACAGGGCTCCCCCTGGTCTTAGCTCCCATCAACGCTCTCCTCTTCCTCACAGAGCACACTGTCTTTGGCAAGCAGGCAGTCGCTGGTGTTCCAGTCTCCAGAGATTGTGGTCTTGGATTCCTTGGGTGATGTCTGCTCATGGAGTCCAAATCATTACCCTTATAGTGGTGAGAGTCTACTGCCTTCACCAGAAGTTCAGCAGCATGAATGCGGTGGTGGCAGCATACTGTGTAGTGACCAGTAGGAGCGAACAGGTCCTCTTTAGCCTATATCACTCAGTTCTGCTGCAGTGTGCTTAACTCACCCTTGACCTACATCGGTTTGGTGTGTAGTGCTGCGAAGCACAGCGCAGGAGTGGTGTATGTGCACTGGGTGTATGTGTGTCTGAGAAGGGTACAATACAGGAATAAAGCAGGTGCATGGTGAGCGCATGTGCTGGATAATGTGTGCCTATAAGTGGTCCAATGCATGGTGATGTAGTGCTGTGCAGCCTCTGCATGGTAAATGTATGTGCTGGATGTATGTGTGCCTATGAGTGGTACGAGTGGCAGAGTACATGAACATGCAGTGTTGTGCAGTGCATGCATGTTAAATGTATGTGCTGAATGTATGTGTGCCTATGAGGGGTACAGTACATGAAGGATACAGTGTTGTGCAGTGTGTGTAGGTTGTATTCATGCACTGGGTGTATGTGTGCCTGTGGATGGTACAATGCACGGAGGGCCATGAATTCCATTTTGAGAGACCCAGGCCTGCATCATAAAATGTAGAGAGGAGGTAGAGAACTCCCCAGACAGATTTGTGTATTACAGCAATTCTGTAAGCTGGGTGGGACACACACTGACGAGGGGGGAGCCAGGCTTCCCCTGCACGCTACAAAGGGTACTCTTTGATTCAGTGAAGGGCCACAAGGAAGGAGAAACCTTGGCACATCTGGGGCTGAATAGAGAATCAAAAAGAGTAGGGCCGGGACCCTGGGATAAATATTTGATATAGACATCACTGTGGTTGGCATCCAGTTGTGAACTCTAGTCACTCCCATGTCCTCTGTTTTGGGGCCATCAGCTTTAGAGTCACTCCTGCTGTGACACACTGCTTTCAAGAGGAAGAAGAGAGCAGAGGAGCTGAAACTTCAAAGGAAGCATATCCCCAACATAAACATCAGAGTCCCAGATTCTAAATCACATTTAGTGTCTGGAAATGGACTATAAAAGAGAGTTTGAGACCCCAAAAATGTACAATGTAGCCAGACGGGCTGTGCTTTTGTATGTGAATATATATATATATATATATATATATAATTCCAAAAGGAAGGCATGGGCACTCACGGGATCCAATATTTAAATGTTAATATTTTCAGCAAGTTAACGCATTTCGGCGGTTGCCTTTCTCTAAGCTTGCTTGTAAGACATAAGTGCGATGCACACTCCTAGATTTAAAATAGCTATAACATTGCTCCCATTGGAGGGCTACAAATAAACAGGGAGAGGACCGCTGCCATCATAGAGTTGAATCTTCCGTTTTACAGCCTTTTATTTCTTTTTGCTGACATATTCTTGATAGATGATGTAACATGTTCATAATGACTCATCCTGCATTCATAGCACATATACAAGAAAGTGTCAGGGTGTACAATAGCGAGCCCACATGCTACTTGTGATGTTCATTCAATACTCTCTCAGAATAGAATCCAAATGGACTACTTTTAATCACCCTCGGGAGCAGTTCAACATTGTGCGGCTGGCACACTGCTTGTTTACGGCATAAGATCTGGAGGGACCGTGGCTTGAAGCAGGTACTGCATATGTGCCCCTAGGTTGGATTGGTCAAACAAGAAGTATGCAGGTCCTGAAGGGGGGGGGGCTCTAGGTTGTGCAGAAGGAGGGGGGATTCTCCATTTAGGAGCAAGGGCCCTCACACACTCCTGAGGGTGCCATGCTTCATCATAGGGCAGCTCCTCATTGGGCCGGCGCTGCAATGCCCAACGGGCCCCGCAGGGGGGCTCTTTGCCGGGGGTCTTCTCTTTTTGCCGATGTGAATTGAGTGGAATGGTGGGGCGTGTAGTTAAAGGGTCTGAGTAGAAGTGGAGGGAAGGTATGTCAGTAAAAATAACTACAGGAATCCCAAAAGATGCTTTATTCACTGTGGTCCTATGTTAAGATTAAAAAGACAAAGAGTCAAGGCTAGAGCAAGGTACAATGAACCTCTCAGGCCCTAGTGAGTGTATGTGAAAAGGTCAACATGTTTCATGCCTATTGTTGTCCAAGGGATCACAGCATTTCATGAGGACCGAGGGATCCTTATCTACTCATGTAGGGACGGTAGATTTGTGCGTGAGTCTAATACATCCCCTGAAACAATGTAAATTATATGATAAAGTACCTTCTGGGGGAACCTAAAAGTGGGGTCTATTGGCCCCAGTCGTAAGGGTTAAGACAAATGCTCATTGGCGTTTCAGTGAACGGTTCACTGTGCTCTTTTGCAAGACGACCTACCCTTCGTCTAGCCACTACGAGAAAGGTGTTGTCCCACAGCGGAAGGGGTTTCTTATTGAGTTTCCTGAATGCAAGAAGGGGCTGGAACTGCAGATGCTGTGTGCACTTCCTGATCTTTATCTACACGAGTAGATAAGATTTCCCCAGTGAACAAAGCATCTTTTGGGGTTCCTGTAGTTATTTTTACTGACACACCTTCCCTCCACTTCTACTCAGACTTTCTAACTACACACCCCACCACTCCACTCAATTCACATCAGCAAAAAGAGAATACCTCTAGCAAAGAGCCCCCTTTTGGGGCCCGTTGGGCATTGCAGCGCCAGCCCAACGAGGAACTGCCCTATGATGAAGCATGACACTCTCAGGGGCGTGTGAGGGCCCTTACTCCTAAAAGGAGAACCCCCTCCTTCTGCACAACATAGACCATCCCCCCTCAGGAACTACACTGCTTGTTTACCACATGCCCAAATATGGCATCATATCAATGAAATACAGTTCGAAATAATGTCCCTCGTCATAGCCACAGAGATCTTACACACGAAATATACCAGCATACACCTGCAGGCATTGGTCCAATGAGCATACTGCCCTCAATTAAATAATCTCCGACCTGAATTGCTGGTCGACGGGATGTGCGTCTCCTTCTCTCCAACTGCAGCAGTTCTGGCAGTCTCAACACTAGTGTTTCACATCAATTCCAATTTTTAATGTAAGTTACAATTTTATTACCTTACCTATGTACAACTCCAATTTAACCTTTGTTTTTTGTGTGAATTTGTACATTTGTTTAAGTAAAGTAAGATCTTATAATTATATGTTTGGGGAAAACCCTTCATTATGCATGCCCTTTTGTGGCCAGGCATTGCTCCCAACACTCATGGACAGACCTATCCAACATTTTCCGTTTTTTTTCCCAGTCCAGTGGGACTCCAGTGGGAGAACAGGACATATGCACTGGCTTCTGCAAGGGTCCCTCAGGAATCCCCCCCCCCACAAAGGCCAGGGGGTCAAAGTACCCCTACCCAGCCGCCTTAATTTAAAAAAAAAATTACTTCAGGACTCGGAGACCGAGTCCCTGTGTCCTGTAGTGGTAGCCACAACATTTTTCTTCATGTTGTGGTGAGCCAATCACATTCCTCGTTCCTGCTGTACCAAGATGGCCAATGAGACTAAAATCCCTCACAGCCAGATAGATCATTCTATTTTTTCAAATTTGTTCCTGTGGGACCAACCGTCAAGATACCTCTATTTTTTTTATCCTTAATTTCTCAAACATGGCTGAACAGATAGAACACTCTCTGGCTAAAGATCTAGCTTTCTGACATGGTTGGTGTAATTCTGTTCAGCCAGTTCCTCTGTATCATTGTCTAAAATTACCTATGGAAATTATATAGGGAAAAATTATTTTTGGACCCCTCTTAACGGGTCATCCCACTTAACAGCTCATCCTAAATCTTTCTAGGATGGACCTGATGTAGATGATTTTTTTTTTTTTACGTTTCATGTAGAGTCATCAAACAGTGCCAAAGTTATTAACAAAACAAAAAGCAATCTTCTAATGAAAAGTATAACCTAAATATAACTACACAGGGGCCACTGTATAATACACACACACACACACACACACGTATTTTGTTGCAAAAGAACTTGATGGGTACTCAAGTGTAATCCAAAATGCTAGTTTAATCACCTCGCAGTATCATGTGGTCAGAATAGGCCTGGTAAGAAAACACCACCATTAACATGCCCATGTTTCTTAAGTTGACTTCTCTTTCACATACAATGATTTTTTACATACATTTGCATGCTTGACAATGCAGGATAACATTCTCTGAATCGGCATTGCTTACATTTCATGGGTACATTATCATGACACCTGGAACATTCAGTACAAGAGATAAAGTTCACTGCACAAATGTTCTTTATGTTTTGTCCATAAGAAGATGACACTATCCAACTTGAATAAACAATTGAGGCCTGACAGGGGTTGCGACATAGCCACATGGTGTTGTTATTGTAAATACACAACCACTTCCTTGTTTAGGGAGAGGAGCACTCAGCTGACACTGCAGGGTCACTACATGCTAGATTTCCAACTCAGCTAACTCCTGCGTACGAACACCAGGGCTGTCCAGCTCTACACCAAGACAACAGCCTGGTGACACTTACCCACAGGTAATGGGGAGTTAGTCCACCCTGGCAGGCATTTGGCAGATCACCCACCCTAGGCAAAACTTGGTTAGGGAGTTCTAGGTAGAGTATAACTATACACAGTACTTATATGCCTGCATATATTCACTGTCTTAGCACAATGGTGGAAATATTCATCCTTTTCACTGTTCTTGTGATGCTAATTACGCAAATCTGTTTCACTTTACCAATTATTGCAGCACACATTAGGTAAGTAATCTTTATTGTATAAAGTTAATTAATACCAACACAGTATGGAAGTAAAAAGTGCTCTTTTCTCGCAAGTGAATAAAACTGATTGATTAAAACTGATGCAAAAGGGGAATAAATAAAATAAAATAATAAGAAGCTATTGCATGAGTTACTGGGGCTGTTAAGTCCAATGTCCTCACGACCTTTAGCTGTTCACTCTTAAAGCATTTATTGATAGTTTATCATCACGCGTAAGCAAAAATGCACATGCAATTCCTGTGTGTGTGTGTGTGTGTGCTTTTCCAGTTAAGCTGGGACATCCAGTGGCTTTCCTATAGACTTTCCTGCGTCTGTCAGTTTCTCATCTATCAGCGCTAGGAATTTTACTAGCTTGCAGTTCATCTGTGGGTCGTCTGGGTTAAAACAGGCTATCACTGCTTGTCTCCACGTACGGATCCCACGCTGGTTAAATTGGTGTTTGAGCAGGCAAGATCTTTCATCTGTCAGGCTGGTGCATGTGCATATCAGGTGCACCATATCTTCAACTCCGTTGCTGCACAATCGGCAATATGAGGGCATTTGCCCCCTCAGCCATGGTGGTAGATGTTGAATGGCTGGCAGTTTTCCTAATCAGCGTTTCAGGAAATTCTCCTAGATGGTCCTGGGGTATCTACGCAGAAGTACGGTTGTGGGCTAATAGATGTATAGCCATTGATTGTCATCCAGGCGTGTTGTCTCAATGCAAAGGTGGCTTCGTTTTCTACTAGAGACATGCTCCTTATCGTCTTCCGCACAATTTTCTTGAAGCTAGCATGTGTAGTCGGGACTTCCCAGACCTGGGAGAGTTTGGTGTTTGTGAGGCAGTCATAAAGGTGTTTTCTTGCCGGTGCAGCTTTTCTTTGCTGTGCTTCTAGCCAGAGTAAATGGCATAGGCTCTTCGGGGGGCAATCTTGATTTTGTGCCAACAGATTATGTAGGCCCCCTGTCTTGCTAGCTGTTGTTTTATGAGGCCAAATTCCAGCTGGATCTGTGCTGCGGATGTATATGTTGAGATGTAGAACATAATTCTGTATGCCCTGATTATTGTGCTATCCAGGATTTGTGAGTTTCTTCCTCATAAGGCTTCACTGGCGTATGTAATGGTAAGCAAGATTTTGGCTTGTGCAATCTGGAGAAGAGGAGAGAGCCTCGAGCCCATCAGCTGGGATTTTGTTTGCCTCAAAGTTATCGTAAGGGCCATTCCTTTCCTTTTTATCGTCTCCAGCTGGCTGGCGAATTGGCCCCCTTTGTCGAGGATTACCTCTAAATATTTATAGCTTGCTATGTTCTGAATTTGGGTCTTTTCCAAGTACCAATTGAGGGTTTTTTCCATGCATCTTTTTATTGACAGTGTCTTGGTTTTCTCCAGGTTTATCTCTAAGAAGTTATCTTTTGAGTATTTGTGGAGAGTATTTAAAATGTGTTCCATTCCCACATGCGTGTGGCTGATTAGCACTACATCATCGACGTATAAGATGCTAAGTAGAGCCTTGCCACCAATCCTTGTGGTGTGTGCATTGCATAGGTCAAGGGTCTGCATCAGGTCAAGCATGTAGAGATTAAACAAGGTTGGGGCGAGCACACACCCCTGTTTGAGGCCTTTGGTGGTAGGGATATGCCTTGACAAGGGTGTCCCGTCACCCAGTTTAACCTGTACCCAGGTATCTGTATGTAGGCCTATTAACATGCCCAAAGCTCTTGCAGGATTTTCCAGCGTGCTAACTTTTTCCAGAGACTAGCCCTCTCTATGTTGTCAAAGGCAGCCTTAAAGTCTACAAAACAGAGATGAAGCGACTGTTTAAGCAACTTTGCCTTGTCCATAATTAATGACAGGGTTAGTATGTTGGTTATAGTCCCTGTGTTTTTCGAGAAACCAGTTTGGTTGAGTGGTATTATTTCTTGCTCGGCTGCCCATGTCTGAAGTTTTTCTAGTAGGGTGCCTGTGAAATATTTGGCTTCATTATCTAGTAGAGCGACTAGGCGATAGTTCTTTGGGGCGGATTTCTCTCTTTGTAGATGGGCCCTTTCCATGAGGCCGGTAGTTGACCCAGTTGTCTGGCTTCCTCGAATAGTGGGTCCAAGGATGCTGCCCAGTAATTGGAGTCCTGCTTAAAGAGGGCAGGAGAAATCCCATTTGGCCCTGGAGCTCCTTCTCTCCTACCTTTGGCGATCTGGTGTTTTATAGTTGCGATTGGAGACGGCTCCTCCATTTCATTGTAGGATGTATCGATTATGTTGATGTCATTTTTCTGGAGGATTTCTTTAATGTTAGGGGCATGTGTTAGGTTACTCAGCCTGCTCCTGCTTTGTTGATTAAAGTGGGTTGTCAGGAACTCCGAACAAGTATCTCCGGAAATATGTGATGTTGCACGCCCGTGTGATGGGCGCATCCAAAGTTGAGGATGCCTTTTTGGAGTAATATGAAGCTGCAGGTGGCGAGTCATCCGGAAATCTGCCATAGAGTACCCTGAGGTTGCTGTGCTCCAGATCTTCCAGCAACCGTCTGGCTATTGTGCTCACTCTGCATTGGGGTTTCTTTTTTTGTTCCGGGATATTCCAGGCCGTGGACTGAGCTCATGTCCCTTCGCCATCTGAGGATCCTAGGAGGTGAAGGTTAAAGTCCCCTGAAATCAGCAGGTTGGAGGTATTGTGCTTCTTTATTTGTGTCAATAGGCAGTCCACCACGAGTCTGAGTCTTTGAAGTTCTTTTTTGGGTTTATGTAAGTGTTGAAAATTAGCATGTCTTCTCTTTTCCCATTGGACTTAAGACTAATCATGATCACGGTTACAGTTGTCGTGGGAAAGGGAATTTCTTTTATAAAGGGTGTGCTGGTTATTGAAACGTATGTTGTCAGCCCGCCTGATAGGTGGCCGTATTGTGAATTCTTAGTTGCTGGCGTATGGAAATAGGTATAGCCCTGCATTTGGAGTGGTTTGGTCATCCATGTTTCCTGCAGTATATACTGGTTAAACTCTGGGTCTGCTATTTTGCTTTTTAAGCCATTCACATTCCATGAGCAGAAACAAATGGTTGAATTGCTGTTTCGAGGTGTTCTTGGATCTTGCGTGTTTTGTCATTGGGAACCCACAGACCAGTGAATGGTTCTGGTAATTTGCTGAGCTTTAAGGGTCCGATTGCCGCGTTAGATACTGGGCTTGGCTGTAACAATCTCTTCTTGTTGGGTCCCTCGTAGGTGATCGGTCCCAGGCTCCCTTGAGTACTGAGGCTGCTTTCTTTTTACTGCTACTTTTGTTCCCAATGTTGGTGAGTAATGCAAAGTGGTATCCTGTGCCCTGATAACCCGATATGGTATTCCCCATGCCTTGAAAGTTTCTTGTTCGTCAAGGACTCTATGGGCCAATGCAGGTGATCTCCATGTGGCCATGGTGAACTCCCTTTCTGAGTGCAGGTCTGGCTTGATCAATTCTATTGAAAGCAGATCGGTTGTTCTTATATCCCTTAATGTTGAGATAGTTGATATTAACTGCAGTTACTTCCGTTCAAGGTGCCGCAATTCCCCTTAGACTTGAATTTAGGCTTCAAGAGCATGATGCATTTGTCAGTTTGAAAGCTGGAGGAATATACCCTTAAGCAATCTTTGCTCCTCGGTAGCCCTCCTGAGGAGTGGCAGTTTGATGCCCCTTTGCCGAAAGTAGTTTGGTCCGTCAGATCCAGGTGAGGGTTGCTGCGGTATGGCCCTGCGGCCGCTAACCGGTGACGTGGAGGTGTTCCTGTTTCGTTTTTTTTTGAGACTTGATCT
This sequence comes from Calotriton arnoldi, assembly GCA_963921515.1. Taxonomy (NCBI): domain Eukaryota; kingdom Metazoa; phylum Chordata; class Amphibia; order Caudata; family Salamandridae; genus Calotriton; species Calotriton arnoldi. The sequence goes on along the minus strand of CAWUFW010020620.1, from coordinate 81,903 downwards.
CTTATGTCGATTTGCTGGACTAAAGCATCAGGATTTGGCGCAAAGATGTCCGAAGTCCCTTTGGCACCACTCCTGTGGTTTGCCTGTGCTGTCATTGTGACTAAGCTGCCCCTGTTTTCGTTTGTTGCGCTTGATCTCAGTTCTACTGAGTCTCTTGTATGGTCTCCTCGAGTGGTGTGAGCTTGCACATTAGGTAGACTGCTGGTTGCGGTGTGTGGGGCTCCGAGGGTCGAGGCTGGCACCCTGATCTGGGAATTTGGATCCTCTTGGTGATTATCTGCATTTGGGCTATTTGCTTCAATGTTTGCTTTGCTTGGGGGGGCGCTAGAGGGCGCCAGGCAAGATGGCAGCACTTTAGTGTAGCTCTGCACGGCTGATCCCCCATCCGTCCAGAATCCACCTAAAATCGATGCATCGCTGACCGAACACCGGCTGCCCTGCATGACGTAACCCCCCTGCTGCTGGCGGGGTCGTTTCGGATCACCTGGGGGCGCCTCCTTGGCCAGAAACTGAAGAGCGAGATACGGCAGGCAGGAGACAACATGGCGGCTGCCGGTGCCCGGAGCTGACTCGACTCGTCGGCCGCAGTGCTGGGGGCTGAGGGCGGCGAATATTGAGCGGTGCTCGCCCAGAGTCCTGCCTGGCGGGGACCGCTGAGGCTGGCCGACTGTGTTGCCAGGGGGCTGGAGGGGGTGTGCTGGCCCGCATTCATGCCATAATGATACTGCCGCAGGCTCCGGCGCGGAAGGGGCGGCGGCTTGCAAGTGCCCGCTCCGGACGACGGTTGCTGCCCTTATCGCCGTGGGGGAGCTGCGGCGCTTGGGATGCGGCTACAAGAGTGGCGATCGACTGGCCTGAGCTGCACAGAGCCCCCGCAAGGTGTGTCTGGGTATCTCGGCTGTTGGAACTGCTGTCGTCTGCATCGCTGCACACATCGGTGCAGTCTCTGCTCCGAGGACCGGAGCGTGGCGGTGCTTCGCCGCCACCTGGCCCCCGGAGTGCACAGTCCACTGCTGCAGGACGCTGCCTGCACCTGCGGTGGTGAGTGGGGTGCGGCCTTTATTGGGCCTGCGGATGCGGCAGCGGGTGTGGGCCTGAACACTGGGCCGTGGCCCGTGAGCCGTTGCCTGCATCGCTGCACACATCGGAGCAGACTCTGCCCTGCGGACCGGATCGGAGCGCGACGGAGCCTCGCCGCCACCTGGCCCCAGGAGTGCATGGTCCATTGCTGCGGGAGGTTGTCGGCACCTGCAGCAGGTGGTGGTAAGTGGGGCGCGGCCTTGCTTGGGGCTGCGGATGCGGCGGCGGGTGTGGGCCTGAGCACTGGGCCGCGTCCTGCGAGCCACGGCCTGTGTGCGTGGTGAGTGTCGGTTGGGGCCTGCATGGGATGGCATTACAGTTGCCCTGGTCCTGAGGTCTTGGGGGCTGTTCCCTGAGTTTTGCCACACCGGGCCTGTTTGCTGCTAGATGGCCGCTGGTTCCTTGCACTTCCTAGGCTCCTACGCTGCTGATAGAGACATCACGAGGCTCACGCTCTGTCTGCTGGGGTACATGGGGGGCATATAACTGACATGCGGCAGGGAGCACCTACTGCTGCTGGCTTATTGCACCGCCGGACTCCTTACCCTTGCCTGTTACTTGGAACTTGCACCCCAGGTGCCTTTGAGAGGTAGTGCCCGAACTGCGTCCCTAGTGCCATTGAGCGTGTTGCCCTATTGTCAGGTCTGCTGTCTCATACCCGTATTCCCCTCCATCCACTATGGGGAAGCCAGATAAGTCGCAACCTCGCCTCACGTTTGAGGTGCAAAAATCTGGTAGGACCCAGCAAAAAGCAGCTTCAGACTCTGAGGCTGAGGTGCAGGGGGAGGGCCCGACCAAGCTAGAAACCACATTGCTGGCAATGCAAAAAAGCCTCCAGTCCATAGAGGGTACCATGTCAACCATCAATCACAGGCTGGACCATATGGCTGTGCAGTTGGAAAAGCAGAACGCACGAATGGGGGAGGTGGAACAGAGGGTCTCCACCACGGAGGATGGCCTCAGTGAGGTTGCCAGCAAGACACTTAATATGGAAAAGGTACTCGCGCTCATACAGGCCAAGAACGAAGATTTGGAGGCCAGGTCCCATAGAAATAACATTCGGATTACAGGCCTTCCCGAATCCACGAATACTGGTACGATGGAGTCCTTTGTCGAAACCCTGAACAAGGAAATATTTGGCCCTGAGAACTTGTCCTCCATGTTTATAATCGAGAGCGCCCATCGTTCTTTGGCAGCGCGACTAGTTCCGGGCGCTCCACCTCGCCCTATAATTGCTCGGCTATTGAACTACCGGGACCGTGATGTCATTTTGAGACTGGCCAGAGATAAGGGTACCATCTGTCACCAGGGGAACACACTGTCCTTTTTCCCGGACTTCACTGTCGCAGTCCAATCTGCGCACCGGGAGTTTGGTGCAGTTAAAAAATTCCTGCAGTCCGAGAGCATCCCATACGCAATGTTGTATCCTGCGCGTCTGCGTGTGGGGCCTGAGGGGAACTTCAAACTTTTCACAACCCCTAAGGCGGCAATGGAGCACGCCAAGCAGATGAAGCGGCGTAGGCGCGAGGACACGACTGGCCATGATGAGGAGGAACAATGATGTTACTTGTGGGTTGTTAATAAGTCTTCTTCATTGGCCATCCTGCTGGTGGGACTCCCCTATTATTTCATGTCTCTAGGTTCACTGTTCTTGCACATGTATGGCCCAGGGGGGGATATCTCCTTCTCTCTTTGTTGGATTGGATGCTTTAAGATTATGTATTCGCTCATTGATCCTCGCACAGGTACTAGACCTGATCAGCCACCTCCTACACTGTAGGAGGACAGTAGCACTCTGGCACCCCCTATATGGGAGATCCCCACACTATGCACTCTCTTTGTTGTTTCTGTTGGGGATTGTTTAGCCAAGACTGGGATGGCTTTGGCAAGTTGGGTATGCCGAAGTGGGTGGGGGGTCGGAGGGGGGAGGTAAGTTGGGTACAGTTTGCACTTTTTTATTGTACTATATATGTACCTTGGCAACATGCTCTAAAAGTTAGATCTCAAACCGGTATGCTTCTGATGGTGCATACGGCACATGGGTAGTAATTTCAGATTCCTCACTTGGAATGTACGCGATCTTAACAGTCCCAAGAAAATACGCACTGTGATAGCGTACCTGGACAGGCTGAATGTCCAGGTGGCCTTTTTGCAGGAGACTCACCTCACTCAGCTTTCTGAGAAGAATGTGGGCGCACGGTGGGCGGGGGTGAAAGTAGCCTCCTCTTATTCCTCTTATTCCTGGGGTGTGATGATACTAGTCAAGAAGGGCATACCATTCAGGGTCCATAGCACAGAAATAGATGAGCAAGGCCGGCTGGCTATTGTACATCGGACGATGGGTGGTGCGAGTGTTCTTTTGGTTAACGTCTATGGTCTGAATGTGGATGATCACTCCTTCTTTGCGGATGTGTGGCGCCGTATATCTGCATTCCCCACTGCTAAAATCATTTGGGGGGGGACTTTAATACTTGTCTGGACATGAATGCAGATAGGGAGGGGAGTGGGGCTCCTCGACACAGGCAATCCACTGATGCGCTTCTGGGGCTCCTGGATGCTGGGAATTTGCATGACGTTTGGCGCATGAGGCACCCTGGTGCCAGGGAGAGTACTTTTATCTCTACTGTCCATGGTACATGGTCCCGTTTGGACTATTGGCTTTTGTCTGAGGCTGTATGCACCTGGGTGGTAGACGTTCAACATTTGGCCAAAACTCTGTCTGATCACTCCCCTGTACTCCTTGAACTGAGGGTTCCTGGTTGCGAGCGACCCCCGTTCTTGTGGCGATTGCAACCGTCATCTTTGACAGATCCGGTTTTTAAGCATACAGTTGGTGAAGCAATTCATAATTACTTCCAGGAAAGTGCGGGCACTGTGGAAAGTGCCGGGGTTCTTTGGGAAGCGTTTAAGGTTACAGTTCAGGGGGTATGTATTGGGGCACAGGCTGGGGTCCTTAAAGATCTGCGCCGCAGAATTAAGAAGCTCGCTGAGGAAATAGCCGCTCTGGAGCGTGACTACGCTCGGAATCCTGTCCCCGAAACACTGTCTGTGATTCGTGGTCTCGTATCGGAACATAATGAGACTGTGGATCAAGAAATGTTGCATAGATCTCGTCGGTGCACTGCTCGCTATTACGGGGAGGGGGGGTCGGCCTAGCCGCTCGTTGGCGCAGAAGTTGGCGGCCCCTCGTAGCCAGGCTTACATTACCGAACTGCTGGACAGTGAGGAAGTGGCGTACTTTGGCACTTCAGAAATTAGCGGGGTGGTGCTGGATTTTTACTCTGATCTGTATGGGGAACGTGATCAGCCACCGGTAGCTGAAATCAACCCCTATTTGGACGACGTGGCACTTGGTTGGCTGGCACTTGACCATCGTGAGTACCTCACGCAGCCATTTGATGTCGAGGATGTTAAATTGGCTATTATGTCACTTCCTACTTGCAAAGCGGCAGGTCTGGATGGCCTCCCTAGCGAGTTCTATAAGGCCTATGCCGACGTCCTGGCGCCGTGGCTGCTGGATGTATTTGCTGAGGCGTACGACTTGGGAACGTTACCTCCCTCCCTTAAGGAGGCCCTACTTGTAATGCTTTTGAAGCCTGACAAGGCGGAGAATGTCTGTGACTCCTACAGACCCCTATCTATTATTAATATTGATGCCAAAATGTTGGCTAAAATGATTGCCACCAGACTTCAGCCATTAGTCCCTAACTTGGTCCTTCCGGACCAGTCGGGATTCGTGCCCTCCAGATCCACAACACACAACCTCCGCACTATTTTTGCTACATTACACTACTTTGAGCGGGATTTTCAGGCAGTGGCCGTGCTGCTCGACGCGGCCAAGGCGTTTGACTCTCTTCAGTGGGAGTATATGTTTACCGTCTTGCTGCGGATGGGCCTGCCTCCGTTCTTCTTAAAGTGGCTCCATCTCCTGTATACCGCACCAGTGGCACGGATCCGCGTGAATGGCTGGGTCTCTGACGCTTTCTCTATTAAACGCGGCACGCGGCAGGGTTGCCCCCTGTCGCCAATGCTATTTGTGCTCGCATTGGAGCCCTTAGCCGGTAAATTGCGTCAGCGGCATGCCCAAGCGGCGTTGCGGTTTCGACAGCGGCCCTTAATGGTGTCGCTGTATGCAGATGATATGCTGCTCTACGTACGCGAGCCCACCATATACTTATCGGAACTACTGTGAGAGTATGTCAAATTTGAACAGTTCTCAGGCCTAGGCATTAACTGGGCTAAATCCACTGTGTTTCCGCTGAAGGCCGGCACCAAGGAGATCGAACTAGACTTTCCCTTGCAGTGGTCGTTTGACCCGGTGAAGTACTTGGGTATATGGCTCCACAGAGATCCTGAGGTAGTGATCACCGCTAATTATGGCCGTGCTGTCAACACGATTACCGATCAAGCTGCACGCTGGGCTAAGTTGCCTCTTTCCCTTGCGGATCGCATCGCGGTCATAAAAATGAAATTTTTACCCAAATTTCTTTATTTGTTTGTTCACATCCCTATTCGTTTGAATATCGCACTGTTTAATACGCTGCAGTCGACCCTGCTAACGGTTGTCTGGGGGGGTAGGAAGCCCAGTTGTAGCTGGAGTGTGCTGGCACAGCCGTTTGAGCGCGGTGGTTTTGAGGCCCCTGACATGCGCTTGTATTACTTATGCGCTCAGGCGCAGTTTGCGCATTTCTGGTATTATCCACAACGGTTCCAGCCGCACACGGCAGTCGAGGCGGACTCTGTGCTCCCGACGCCGCTGGTTGCAGCTGCCCTATTGGGTGGTGGGGGGAGACCGAGGGCTGAAATAAGTCCTGTTCACTGCACGGCCTGGGCATGGAACACCCTTGCTAAAAGAGAGCATTTGGACTATCTCTATGCCCCACTGCTACTGCTAGCGGCACATCCGGACATTTCTACTGCACGAGAACAGGCTGCTTTGAAAGCACTGGGGGAGGCGGTGATCACTTTGTGATTTATATAACCAGGGCCAATTCCGGGCACTATCAGACCTGCAGAGTAGCCACGGCGCGGGTCTGATGCTGGGGTTCACTTATGTGCGGGTGCGGCAAGCAATCCGAGATATTTACCCTGCATATCCGGCCGAACCGTGCACACTGCGGGCACTGCAGGCAGTGCTAGCTGGGGCAGAGCATAGGGGCTTGATAACAAAACTGTACAACGCGTCCCTCAGGGAAGCTGATCTCATTGAATCCCCCTCATACATTAGGTGGAAAGCTGTCTTGTGCACCTCACTGTCGCTAGATGTCTGGAAATTCTGTTGTGCGTTGACGGCGAATTGCAATCTCCGCATAATCCATTTCAAATACTTACATCAGCTCTACTATACCCTGCTTCAATTGCGCAGATTCGGCTTGCGAGAAAGTGCATGCTGCGTGCGATGTGGGCAGGCCGATGCGGATTTTATGCACCTAGCATGGAACTGCGCTGGTATACATAACGTTTGGTTGCAGGTCAAACAAGTGCTCACGGATGTTATAATGGAACCTGTAGGGTGTATGCCTGCTATCTGTCTGCTGGGCTGGGTACAGAAGCTTAAACCCTGTAATAGGCGGCTGGTGGCCATTTCCACTTTGTTTGCCAAGAGGGCTGTGGCGCAATGTTGGGGTGCTAAACCTGTCCCGACAGTTAAGAGGTGGATCTGTGATTTGCTGTACTGTAGGGAACAATTGGGAATTTACGCTGAGGAACTACCTGAGACCTCTCGCCCTAAGGACTTCTGGGCTCCCCTTACGGGCTACCTTGTTGGGAAATCAGACTTGAGATGACTTCTTGTAATATAGAACTGTTGTATGTGTGGGGAGAGCTGGGACTGTTATTGAGTAATGTCATGTATCACAACGTATTTTACCCAGGCATATTAGACTTATGTTCACAGTGCCGGGAATGGGGGGGTGAGGGTGGCGGGCTTGTTTGATGCGGGTTGATTCGTTGAAATGAAAAATGGCTTGTGCTGATAAATTGTGCAAACGTGCCTTGTTAAGCCTTATCTTTGGGGCGCTGTATGTTCTATTTCTACAAGCTGCTCAATAAAGATACTTTTAAAAAAAAAAAAATGTTTGCTTTGCTTTGTTTGGTATCTTCCATTGGGTCTCTGTTGAAGCAATTGGCCCCCTGACTGGGGCTTGCTCAGCTGCTCGGTGTTTGTGGTGTTAAAGTAGGATGCTTTCCAGGCATATTTATTTTTCTTGTGCAGAAAAGGGGGTTCATAGTAAATTTTGTTGATTCTGATCCTTTGCTGCTGCCTTTCCTCCTATGTTGTCTCCTTTGTTTGGCGTTTAGGACAGTCACGCCTTCGGCTTGGGGTGATGTTGATCCAGTAATGGAGACCTTATTGGGAATGCTTCCTGTGTCATCTGTTGTTAGGTTTTTAGCATCTGCTCTTGCTGGGCTTTGTGTTTTAAGGGCTTCTTATTCACTATTCAGTGAGTTATTGCGAAATGTCATTTTTATTTTCAGATCCTTGAACAAGGTTAGTTAGCATTCCGGGGAGGGAAGATAGCTTCTCGACGATAGGCCCACAGCCACAGATCACACTTGCATCCCGTTGGGCTCGTGTTATTAGTGTGTTGAGATTCCCTAGTTTTTCACTTATGCCCCCAAGATATAGGGCTAGGGTATTTTGTAGTGTCAATTGTATGTCCATTTTTTCTGACTGATACTGAAGTGCTTCCACTGATCGTTGCATCGTGCTTAACAGGGAGACGTACACACTTTCCATTGGCGATGGAGCTGAATTGTTCTGATGGATTCTGCTATTGAGGTCCTTTTCCAAGTTGCTTTTACTGCCTCTGTCGGAACCGAGTGAGGAGGATCTGCACAAGAGCCTTTTTGGCGAGTCCAGTGAGTATGAGGCCACCATGTCGGCCCATTCCTGAGCGCCAAGGTAGGAGAGCACTTCCTGCCCATCCTCTTGTTTTTCTTTTGGACCTGCCCCTGTACAGCACTTGGGGTCAATTACGCGAATCTGTTTCATTTTACTTATTGCAGCACATGTATTTTGTGCAAGAATCACAATACTTCAAGAAATATTGAAATGCCTTGCTGAGTATTTCTTGTGTACAATTAATGAGTATGAATGAGAGTCCAAACGAAAAGGTTCTAGATCTATTACCATGATTTCCTTGGGGAATCAGGGTTGTCATGTTCTAAGGTTGTACACACATTTGTTGCCCTGTAAGGTTAGGGGTACAGATGGTGCACTGTGGCTAGCAGGGACATAGGCCAACAAAACCTGAGGGTGTGCACAGAATCAGTCTGGCAAAATCCTGACATTTATGTTGTCCAACAAACGCACAGTTTTACAGAGGGTAGTTATAATGAAAAAGGAGGAAACAAGGCTTCAGCATTATGATGACTTGAATAGAAATCTATCATCAATCTACAGACCAAGATGCCAAATGGGCTTAACAGTGATGAAGAAATGGCTTTGCATTTGGGCTAGAAGATGTATGCTTTCATCTCCAGTAAGGCAGTAGACATAACAAGAGAATGGAGATATTACAAGACTGAAAATTGCAAAAGCCTGCACTAATGCGCTTTAGTGGCAGGAATAATTAAGCTTTTGTTTATGTGCATGCAATAATTTTCTGGGAGGTGTATGAATTTATATAAGGGAAATATATTCATATAAAAAATGTATATGAAAAATCAAATGAATTATTGCCCATTTATTGTATGGGCGGGTAACCCTGACTTTTTTTGTATGATTGACTATTTAATAGTAATAGGTTTGGATTTGCTTCTATAGGTTTCATTATCAACCGCATGATGATGTATAGGCTTTTGAGCCCACTATAAAGAACTTTGGCCGAACTAAGTCATACAAAAGATGCCATAGTTAATTCTATAATTCCTCCCTAAATTGATTGTTTACGGAATGTCTTGTAATCTCTCCGTTCTCTTGTTATGTCTACTGCCTTAGTGGAGATTAAACCATACATCTTCTAGCCCAAATGCAAAGCCATTTCTTCATCAGTGTTAAGCCCATTTGGCATCTTGGTCTGTAGATTGTTGATAAATTTCTATTCAAGTCTTCGTAATGCTGAAGCCCTATTTCCTCCATTTTCATTATAACTACCCTATCCATGCAATAAAATCTCAAAAGATTACAATTACTGGCATGTACCACCTGGAAATAACTAGCTACTGGCTATGATGAATCTCCCTTGATTATAACTTGCATATGTTCTAAAATGCGCTTCTTGGTGGGAAATAGTATACTACCAATGTACTGTTTGTTGCAGGGCATACAAGACAATACATTGTATGGCCTGAGTTACAATTAAGCAGTTTTGTGATCTTGACCTACTTCCATCTGCCTGTTATTGTATACTTGGTCACTTCACCCCTATTATGGGCATGCTTTGCAATTCATGCATGGGAAAAAGCTGATCTCAGATACATTTGATTGGGGGCTAGCCTTAGGTGAAAAGTGACCGTGTACTATGGAAGTACTCTTCCTATATGGTTTCTGTGGATGTATGTTGAAAGTATGTCCTATTATTTTATCCGATCTCAGTATCTGCCAATTCCTGCAGAGTATTTTGCAACTCACAGCCCTGTCTGCAGAGGAATTGGTTATAAATCTGACCTGTGGTTCCTCTCTCAGTTTAACTTTATCTAATAATAGGTCCTGATGTGTATGTTGCTTTGCTCTCTCCTTAGCTGTCTCAAACACGGAGATAGGATACAGTCTAACTTTAAATCTTTGGGTCATCTCATCCTGAATTCTTTTGAAATCCTTGCTATCGCCACAATTGCCCCTGGCATGGAGAAGCTCTCCATATGGGATCATTCACTTTACATTTTTCTGATGATTGCTGGTCCAATGTAGGATGCTGTTTCCCACTATGGGTTTCCTACATAGGGTGCTTCTGATGGTGTTGTTACAAATGGTGACTGTCATATCAAGGAAATGGACCCCATTTTTACTCATATGTTATGTTATATTATGTCGATTTGCAGAGCGCACTAATCACCTGTGAGGGTATCCAGGTGCATGAGCAGGTGTGTAGGCCTGTGGTCCCTGTAGAGTTATTCGAAGATCCAGTTCTTCAGCTTCTTGCAAAAAAACTCCAGAAGTGAAGAGGCGACTCTGATGTGTTGTGGAAGGTTGTTCCGTGTTCTATGGGCACTGGAGGAGAACAAGCAACCTCCTGCCCTGCCTTTGCGAATGCCAGGGGTATGTGAGAGTGAGGCTTAGTGTAGGTGGCTGGCAGGCTGCTGAAAGTGTATGCGGCTGTTCAGGTATGCTGGCTGTCAGACTTGGCATCCTTGGCGTGGTTTCCCCAAACTTTTTTACATCAGACCTCCTGTTTTTTGCTGATTTCGTTTTTGCTGGCCTTGGTATAATGCACACTTTACCACTTCTTACCAGTCCTAAAGTGCTTGTGCTGTTTCCCTAAAACATGGTAACATTGGCTTATCCCCAATTGGCATATTTAATTTACTTATAAATCCCTAGTAAAGTGCACTACAGGTGCCCAGGGCCTGCAAACTAAATACTACTAGTGAGCCTGCAGCACTGATTGTACCACCCACTTCAGTAGCCCTTGAACACGTCTCAGGCCTGCCATGGCAAAGCCTGGGTGTAAAGTTAACATACCATATCGACCTATTAAGATAAACCCCTTGCAGGTCCAAACCTTCTGTTTAATACATATGTCACCTCTAGAGTATGCCCTAGATATCCCGGAGAGCAGGATGCAATTTTATTAAAAAGCAGGACATGTACTTTTACGTTTTACTTGTCCGGAGAGTGAAAAACTCTTAAATTCAATTTTCACTACTGCAGGGCCTATATCTCCCATAGGATAACATTGGGATTACCTGATTATATTTTATAAGTGTAATTTCCAAATGGGAAGATATAACTGGTTTCAGTTCGGTTTCTCTGGAATCCTAATTTAAAATCCTAACTTATGGTGAAGTCGAACTCTAAATTACAATTCTAAAAATGCCCCCTTTGGAAAGTTAGCATTTTCTTGCTTTAGCCATTTGATGCCTGTAGCCTGTCTCTGATCACATGACTGGGTATAGCTGGCAGTTGGGCTTTGTGTATCCCTCCTCCACAGCCACACACAATGGGAGCTTAGGTATGACTTGATAAGCCATCCTGGCAGGATGTGAGGGAGGGTCTGGGCACAGCCTCACTTACACCTGAATAGGCTGTGTTCTGTCCACACACAAAGGGCTGCATACCCCCTGTAGTGAGTCTGGAGCCACGGCAGGAAAAGAGGGCATCCGTGCACTTCAACACATGTCTTTGAAGTCTTCCACACTTCAAAGGCACCACTGGGTATAAGTACTGGACCCCGGGCACCACCACTTCAGTACACTTCTGGACCCATGGATACTCTGCCAGAAAGAAGAACTGCTGTCCTGCTGAAAGGACTACCACTCTGCTGGACCACTATTTTGCTGGACTTCTGCTTTGCTGTGCTGACCTGCTGCCCTCTTACCTGGGTGAGAAGGACTAAACCTGCAGCTCTTAAACCCAGAACCAAGAGCAACTCCAAGGGCAATTTGGCTGGCCTCCTGATATGAAGCCTCAGGAACATAACAGGCTTCCAACAACCTTGCATATGCACCTGAACACTGCCATCTGTGAGCATACCCTGACAAGAGGTGCCACTCCAGTGCTGGACCCATGGAAGGTGGGCCTAAGGTGCTTACCAGCGGAACCAACGCATCTTCTCTGCTGAGCAGCGCATCCCCGAGCAGAATTGATGCATTGCCACTGCTGCGTGGATAGGACCCAATCCAGAATGCCCGTATCGCCCTCACAGTCCTCAGAACCAACACATCGAAGAAGGCATGGTACATCTCCAGTCCAGGTCCTCGCATATCTCGGTGACGGCAGCCTCGCTGACAACACCCAACTCCACAACGCAGCCTCACAGCTCTTCAGAACCGACGCATCGCCAGCTTCACACCACATCCCAGATACCAGGACTTTGCATCGCAAGCCCCATCAATGGGACCCTCAATGACGATGCAACAGGACCTTGCACCGCAGCCTCATCGCATCGTGGAACAAACGCATTGCCTCGGCTGCCATGCACTTCTTTGACCCAGATCCACGCAATGCTCTGCAACCAGAATTTATGGTTCTTTGTTCAGCTGGCCTAACTGGGTCCCTGAAGCCGGCCCACACTCCATCTCAGTCAGCCTGAACTTGTGACTTTGCAACCAGATATCCCTTGTTGGCGCTTTGTGCTTTTTGGTCCTATTTTTAACATAAAGCTTCAAAATTCAATAACTCCAGTTTAACTGATTGGACTTTTGTCATTGTGGTCTTGTTTTATGAATTAAACTATACTTATTTTTTTAAACCTGCATTGGGATCTTTTTGTGTGGTGTTTTAACTGTTTTACTCTTTGAAGTGTTGCACAAATACATTACACATTGACTTCAAGTTAAGCCTGACTGCTCTATGACAATCTAGCAGAGGGTGAGCGCAGGTTAATCTGGGGTTTGCTGGTGCCTTAACCTGAATAGGATTGTGCTTACTGCTTGACCAGGGCTCACACCCCAGTCAAACAGAAACCCAAACTCTAGCACTGACCCAGTGCAAGGCTTTGTATCTGTGCATGAGGAGTTTGAATTGGCTGCATTTGTGAATGGGGATCCAGTGGAGCTCTCTGAGGTGGGATGAAATGTTGGTGCTGTGTGGGAGGTTGAGTATGAGTCTTACTCAGCGTTCTGGAGTTGCCTGGAGATTCCGGTGTAAAGCATGTTGCCATTGTCGAGTCTGCTTGTGATGAGTGCTTGTGTGACGGTGTGTCTGGTGGCAGTCACTTGAAGATCTTGTGTAGCATACGTATGATGTGGAAGCAAGCAGCGCTCTCTGTGTTGATTTGTGCCGTCAGGTTGTGCTTGACGTCCAGGTTAATCCCCAGATTTTTAGCGTGTTCAGTGGGTGTTGGTCCCTATTCCCTGGGGCTTTGTCACCCACCAGGTGGTGTCCCAAGGGAGGTCCTGTTTCCGAAGACCAGTACTTCAGTCTTGTCAGAGTTGAGCTTCAAGCAGTTGGTTCTCATCCATTCTGCTACCATTGTCATATAATTAGTTAAGTTGGCTTTGGTGGTGGTTGTCTTGTCGTCAGGAAGAGCATGAGTTTGGTGTAGTCGAGGAGGAGATGAGAGTAATGCCTTGGAATTGGATGATGTTGATGAGCGGAGTCATTTAGATGTTGAACAGCGTAGGGCTTAGATATGATCCCTGGGGGACTCCACAGATCAGGCTCTTAGTCTCCGATGTGAAGGGTAGCAGTCTGAATTTTTGGGTTCTTCCGGTGAGGAAGGATCAGATCCAGTTGAGTGCAAGTCCTTGGGTGCCGAGATAGTGGAGTCTTCTGATGAGTGTGTTGTGGGCGACCATGCGTAGAGAGGTCGAGCATGATGAGGGGGCTGTTTCTCCTCAGTCCAAGATAATTTAGATTTTGTCAGTGGCTGCGATGAGCGTTGTTTCTGTGCTGTGGTTTGTTCTGAATCCTGATTGAGTGTTGGTGGTGCTCAAGGTGGGTTGTGAGTTGCATTCTGTTGGCATTTTCTATCACTTTGGCTGGGTAGGGGAGCAGGGATACCGGATGGAGTTTGCTCAGCTGGTCAGGTCCGTTGATGGCTTCAAGAGGAGTGCGCTGACCACTGCCTTTTTCAAATCTTCTGGGAATGTGACGGATGGGATGGAGGTGTTGGTGATGTGGGTGAGGTGAGGTACTGATAGGTAATGCTCCAAGGTTGTAAATGTAGTGGGGGCATGGGTCTATCGGGGCTCCTGAGTGGATGGTCTGTATGACTATAGCTGTATCTTCTCTGGTGAGAGTTTTCAATTCAGTAAGGTGACCATCTTGGTTGGTGATGGGCAGGTTTGCAATGAGATCACTGAGGTCTGGTTGGTGTGCAAAGTTGCTTTCGATGTTTGCAGTTTTGCTGCGGAAGAAGTTTGATAGATCATCACAGAGTTCTTGGGAGGAGGTGAGGCTGTTGATCGAAGCCGAGGGTGTGGTGAAGTCCTTGGCAATTGAGAAGATCCACTTGCAGATGTTGGAGCCCCCTTCAATGCTCTCAGCTAGCATTTTTTTCTTGGTGACTGTCAGTTGTTGGTGGTACAGCCTTGTAGGTGTCTCTGTCCGAGATTTCATGGTTGGCTCTCCATTTCCTTTCTAACTGTTTGCAGTGTTGTTTGGCGTCTCGAAGGTCCTCTGAGTACCAGTTGGCCTGCTTGTTGGTTCTTCTTTGCGTGCTGGGTTTGACGGGTGCGTGGCCATCTGCACAGTTTTACTCCAGTTGTTGATGTCCTTGCTGAGGTTGTCTGTGGGGTTAGGTTGATCCATGTTGAGGGCATTGAGCCCATTTGCTTCTGAGACTTTGCCCCAGCTCGGCTGGGTAGGCTAATGCTGGGAGGTAAATTGATTTGGAAGTGCTTGATGGAGTGGTCTGTTCATGTGAGCGTTGAGGTAGAGTTCTACTTGATGCTGTCACTGCTGGTGAAGATGGAATCCAATGTGTGTCCTGCGATGTGTGTTGGTTCTGTGACGAGCTGGGCTAATGCAATATTGTTCAGGCTTTTGAGGAGTACTGTGGAGCAGTGATCTGTCCTTTGTTCTAAGAGAAAGTTGAGGTCACCATGGAGTATGAGTGCTTTGGAGTCGATGGTGAGGGGGTGATGAAGTCCGTGATAAAGCTGGAGAAGGCAGCTTGCGGTTCGATTGGTTGGTAGGCGAGGGTTCCGTTCAGGGTAAAGTTTTCAGAAATTTGCAGCTTGAACTGCAGATGCTCCATTCAAGGGGTAATGCTCTCTGTTGATGTTGAGCACTTTGTATATGACTGTGCGTCCTCCTCCTGGTTGTGAATGGGGTCCTGTCATGCAATTTTGTAGCCCGCTTGAATTGCTACAGTGAAGTCAGGTCCTGATGTGGAGTTGAACCAGTTTTATCAGTACAAGGAGGTCCGAAGCATCACTGCTCAGCAAATCCCAGTTTTAAGTTGCTTGTTTGCTGAAAGAACATGTGTTGAGTAGGCCTGGGTGGAGTTCGCGGAGTTCCACATAGTGGAACTACGCGAAGTGACCAAAAAACTCCATAAGTGTGTTAGGTCACGTCCTTTGTGCTGATTTTTAGCGGCAGGTGTATGTCCCGCTGGAAAATCAGCGCAAACTGCACCATGTGCAGCACAAGAGGGCACTGCTTCTTTCTGCCGATCGAGTACATTTTCTACTCGAGCGGCAGCTTCCTCAACGTGAACAGATGGTTTCTCAACGCAAGCGGTCATGACCAACCATGACCACCCGCGTTGAGAAATCTCACTGGGAGGTGGTTTAGCATTGGATTTTCCTCGCTCGCGCTCATCAACTTAATGTGGCGAGCACGAGCAAGGAAAAAACTCTGCTCTGCTTCACGGAGTGCAGTTTATTAGAACTCTGCGTGCTCCGCAGAGTGCGGAAAACTCTGCAAACTCCGCGAATGGAGTGGAGTTCACCGCCCAGGCCTAGTGTTGAGAAGCATGCATGTTAGTGAGTATTGAGGTGCGTTTTTGCTGCAGCATATGGTGTCGAGTGGAGGTGTTGTTGATATTGCTGGTGCTTGTGTGGGGTGTGTTGGTAGGCTGCTACAGGTGAACTGGCAGTGGGTGCGGGTGAAGGCTCCAATGGCGGTGTGTGGTGCGGCAGCAGTGGAAGGAGATGCATCCTGGGTCGAGCGATCAAAGGAGTGCTGTGGGGTATCACTGTGAGATATCAGTGGGTGGTGATCGGACCAGGGTTTGTGGCACTGGGTGTGGTCAGGGCGCAGACAAGCACAGATAAGCCTGCCCCTGGCAGCAGCCATCATTAAGTAGGTCCTAGGAGGGGGAGGAGCTTGGGGGCAGTGGGCAGGGCTGCAGAGGCACAGGAAGAAAGGCAGGACAGAGATTCGGCAGGACGAACAGATAAGGAGCGAAGGAGAGGCAGTAAAAGGTGTGGGAGGGATCTGGGAGTTGTGGGGAGCTCGACGAAGGGGACAGAAGGTCTGAAACGGATGGAAAAGGCACAAGAAAATGAATGGAGAGGTGAAAAAGGCAGAGGGCATGAAAGAGAAAGCAAACAGAAAAATGGGTGAAATGATTGACAAAATGAGTGAAAAGAGCGCAAAGGCACAAGGGGTGAGAGAGGCAGCATGCAGAAAAATGGGTGAAACTATTGACAAAAGCAAGAGAAAAGAACACAATAGCACAAGGGGTAAAGGAGACAGGAAGCAGAGAAATGGGTTAAAAAAGAGTGACAAACATTTTATGTTATGTTTTGTTAGGAGTTTGTAAAGCACCTTGTTACTCCAATCGGAGTGTCCCGGCACTAAGATTCCTCACAGAAACCTCGTGCACCCTGCCCTAGACCTACTGACAAGCTTGCCTGAAGAACCAGGGGGCATATTAGCAACGAACTGCGATAAATATCGCAGAGCACGCTTAGCGCGATTTTGTTTAACGCCGCGTATCGCAGGATCTCATCGCCGAGATATCGCGTTATTATCAACGCATATCTCCACAGCGATAATAAATCCTGCGATAGCGGCGAATTCCACGCACATCGCTGGAAATCCAGCGTAAAAATGGCAGCGATAAGCTAATCCTTGGGGATAGGAAGATGTGGACTCAGCCGTACAATCCACCTCCCATTATATGTATGGCTAAGTCAGAAATTTTTCAGACGTTAAATACCTGCGATAAAGGGTGCATAGCGCGATTTTTCTTGTCGCTTCGCGGGTCTGCTGCAGGCTTGTTAATACTGCGAAGCCGTGTTAGCGACTATTTCCATGTTGTTTTGCTCCGGAACGCCTACTTTGCATGTCATTAGCGATGGCATGCAGGGCGATAAAAAAACGGCAGCTAACTCACGGAAACTAGCGCTAACGCGGGTTAGCACGAGCTTGTAAATAAGGCGATAATAAATTACCGCATTAGCGGCACGAAAGTGCCGCTAACGCGGCGATAACTCACTTGATAATATGCCCCCAGGTTTTTAATTTTTTGGGGAACTGGATTTCAGAAGGCTCCATTCTAAGATACAAAGGCAAGGAGTTCCATAGTTTAGCAGCCAGAAGTCTGAAGTAGCTGCCACCAAGATGAATTCTATTGACCTGAGGAATCACTGTCACAGCAGTGGCTGAGGATCTGAAATGTCTTTTAGGAAGATATGATTTCATCAATGGGAAGAGATAGCAAGGTCCTTTCTGGTTGAATATTTTGTGACAGAAACAGAGTGCTTTAAAGGATATTCTATCCTTGAAGGGATACAAAATAATTGATTATGAAATTATTGAAAAGAGCTCAAATGTACAAGGGGTGAAAGAGAAAGCAAACTAAAAATGCGTGTAAGATTGATGAAAAAGGGTGAAAAGAACACAAAGGCAAAAGGGTTGAAAAAAATGGGTGAAAGCTCATCAGTGATGTCACAGACCATGTCATGAGTGATGTAATATGTGAGGTCATAAGCACTGCATTGTGGTGAGTAAGTTATAGTTAGCTCAGGTAACTATAACTGCTGAAATTCTATGGTTTTGTGTGTGTAAAATCTGAACCTAACTACAACATCTGTGTAACCATTGGTATTTCAGTACATTTCTAAAGTTTTTTTAATTCTGTTTCCTAACTATAACATCTCTGCAACCTTTGGTTTTTTCAGTGAATTTATATGTTTTTAATGGTGTTTCCTAACTATAACGTATCTGTAACCTTTGGTTTTTTCAATGAATTTCTATGTTTTTTTTAAAGGTGTTTCCGAACTATAATGTCCCAGAAACCTTTGGTATTTTTAGTGAATTTATTAAAAATATTTAAAGGTATTTCCTAACAATTATATGCCTGCAACCTTTGGTTTTTTGACTGAAATTGCATTTTTTTTTAAAAAAGATATATTAATAAAACACACCTAACTGTAGCATTACTTTAACCTTACATTTTTTAAGGAATTTTAATCTACAAAAATGTTAGTTAAAAAAATTATATAAAAATATAAAATTACATAAGTTTAATTATTTTTAAAACAAAATATTATTTATTTAAGGGCTTTTTAGAGTCGTGGATCCACCGCGAGCCCTCCCGATGCATACTTCCTGTTCCGGGCTCCGTGGCGGATCCACAGATCCGTCGTGATTTTTTACAACACTTAAAAACATATATGGAAACCAAACTATTGATGTTTGAGGTAAGTGATTTAATAAAATTAAATAGAAACTCATGTTCCAATAAGTAATTCTAGTTTGCAAGGTTGTTATAAAACATATTTCCGTATTCACTGTGATATTGTGGCTTCACCGCGACGGATCCACTAATCTATCTGACAAATTAACAAATGGATTTGATTGGTTAAAACACCTGCCAACCTCTTCTATAGGAAGTTCCTTCCAATTTTCTTCTTCTTTGGGTGTGTCTCTTAAGAAGTCACATTTTTCCAACAGAGCTGGAGCTTTGTGTTTTTTCTTAGTATTTTTTTCACTTTTTGGGAAAATGGCATCTGGACAAGACAGAGAACAGGAATAACAGGAGAGAGAACCATCATAAGAAGAAGAAGAAAACCAAAGAAGAAAGAATCCATTGCATGGAGATTCTTCTCCATTTCTTCTGCAGAGAAGATGGTAGTGGCAAAGGTTGTAAAATGCAACCTTTTCAGCAATGTACTATCCAGGGGGGTGACTTGGAAGTATTCAAACTGCACCAGCAGCATGCTGAAGCACCTTTGCGCGATCCATCTTCACCACCTTGCAAAGGCCGAGTCAGAGAGGGATGCACCTCACGCCTCAAAATCTGCTGTGGTGCATGTTGCTCCTGGGGACCAAGTCCTGGCTGCTGTTACAGCAAATCTCCTTATAGTCATCCCTAAAATGCTGAAGGTTGGCTCATTTTGCAGTGCTCAACAAGATTATTACTGTTGGCGAACAGTCTATCCCTGATTTTATACAGATTGTGAAAAGCTACAAATGTTTTTTTTTAAAGAAAATTGTTGCACAAGTTCTGTGCTTTTCTGGACTTTATTTTGTATAGTTACAGTTGAGAAAAAAAAGAAAAAAAACCAAAAAGTTCAAAAAACACATAAAAAAGCTCCAAAAACACAAAAGAAATTGTTTGTTTTAGAACCACCTATTCTGGTTTAAAGAAAGAAAAACTATATGTTATTACATGTTATATGTTTGTTTGTCAATGTCTGAATACCTGCTGCTATACGACTACATATATGCAGTGGTGGCTGGTGACATTTGAAAGTGGTGAGGCGTAACATTATTGGCATACTGCACCGCAGCGAGTGAGCGTAGCGAGCGAGCCCGAACAACCTAAGGGGGGTTCGGGGGGGTTCTCCCCATGTGAAAATTTTGAAAAAAGAGTGGACAAATGGTGCATTTTCAAGCAAATTTGAGAAAGCAGGAAGGTTAATAAAGCAATTGTGAAAGTGCAGTTATTACATTAATAAAGAGATGTCATATAACATAGGTAGCTGCTTATTCAAGCTTTCTTTCACCCCATAGTCCAGCAGGGTCTTGATACAAGACAGATAAGAGAAAAAGCAGTGTGGTCCTCGACCAGGAAGACACTCATATTTTGTTGGTAAGAAGTCAAAGGATTGGTCAAATTGAAAACCTGAAATGCAATATGCAATCAAACAATTTGCAAGTACATCTCATCTATGTTCAACAAGCCATGTTTTACCCATGATTGGAATTGTGAATCACCAAATAAACTGAGCCACTGCAATCAAAAGCAGAGGGCCTCCTCAAAAAGTATGTCCTTAAGAGAGTTCTCTCATCTCATGTCCTCTCTATATTTTCTCTGGAAGTTGAAAACTCATCACATTCTACTGCACAAACCTGAACCCTTCTGCATATTCCAACACCAGAACTCATTCTTGGCCATTTAGTTTGGAGCCATTCATACCAGGAATACAGAAAATACCTTTAAATAGAGTAGAAGGTTTATGAATACAAGCACTTAGCAATTGTACATATACTATGAATGAGAGCCAAAGGAAACAAAAAGGAATAAAGAAGGGAGCAACACTCAAACACAACTCATGCTCCGGAACGCCATAAAATTCTCTATGTGGCAAGTTCATCACCTATAGCAGAACACAGTACATTTAATGTCTCCCTCAGTTTAGCATATTAAACAATAGCAAGTGGTAATTCTGATGGCTGAAAAAACAATTTTACAAAAGCTTCTGATATTTCACAACCACTTAACAGGGGCAATAGAACAAATAAACACCGCGCCAGATGTTCAGTGCTGGAGTTACTAGGCACCGTTTCAGCTGAGACTAGCAGTTCGTGCAAGGCATCATGGGAGATGCCATGTCTTGCAGAGCAGCAGATGAAATCAGGTGTTGAGCACAGAGGGAGCACAATTTACTATAAACAGTTTTAACGGCCTCAGCAAAAACTTTGTTTCATGAAGAAGGGGAAAAATCCTTGCAAACGAGTGTTAATAACTTTACAAGATAAATGCCTGCCTTTCTCTAGACATTAAGCTATTTTTGTGCAGGCATTGCAGAATTCTTAAACTGAATTATGGAACAATTTGCTGTGGCTTGATATAATAACTGTAAAGCTGCACTCAAAGGTACACAGATCTGCAGGGGAGGAGTAAACACGGCCATTTTTAATTGACAAACTATAACGCTGCTCTTCAAAAAATCGCTGCATCTCCAAGTTCGTCTTTGCACATAAAATCAAAGATGTGGCAAAAGAAATACTGAGAAGCTCCACGCGCACAAACCACACAAATTGAGCATTGCTATCAAACTGCACATAGTTCTGCCAAACGAGTATCTAAAATGTCGCTCCTTCCCAGCCCTTAGTGCGTCGTGTCCCGTAGTTTTGACATTATTAACGCGAGCTTTATATTTTGTTTGTTGGTATTGAGAATTAACTTCAAAATGATCACAGGGCACACAAACTATTTTAGACGGTGTCTTTTTTGTTGTAATTTTGAATTTGAAAATAGGAGCAAATGTAATTAGCAAAAACAAACACCAACCGGATCCCGGACGGACTCTTTCCTCCAAACGGCAGGGTTAAACAGAATTGAAGGAGCTGGCATGTTAAACACAAACTGGAACAAACGCCCATCTATCTACCATACCAGATACCAAACTATCTTTCAAAATGCCCTTTTCTCTCATCCACGTCTATTTACAATATTTAGAACCGAAATTGATAAAAAAACGCTTGTTTCTCAATTTCAAAGAACCATATATACTAATGTGCAATCTTCTCAAACAAGAAATACATTTGATGGCATGAAGTTCATTCTACACGTGACACGCCTGCTTGGATGTCATTTCCACTGAGTACACACCAGTGCTGTTCAGTCATGGTAAGGTGCTTTCCTCCGGTTTACTGTGCAGTTCTCCTCTCCTGATGCCTCTGCCTATATTGCATGCTGTACTTTAAAAGGACTTACCTTTCACACCGTCCGGACGCAAACATGCCGTTCTGTGGGCGGTGGGGCTTGCTTGTAGGACTCTGGCGTGATCCCGAGCAGTTCGATTGCTCTTGGCTTGCACTTTGAGCCCCTGGTATTGGAGTGTCCCACCGGCCTCGCTTGAGATGACAAAGAGGACGTCAGCAGTAACTGAGCCAGACCCCGCTCCTGATAGTTCTCAAGTGCAGTTGGTGGGCGTCGACGCTGCAGCACAGTGTAGCGCAAAGGAGTCTCCTCCGCGCCTTTACGGGATAGTTTCAGCCGAGTTACAAAGCTGCTACTGCAGAAACTTTTCCCGTTTCCGTGTTTTGCATTAACTACACACACATCTCCACATTTTACAAGCAGCCCACGTACTTGATTCCACCCAAACCCATTGCTCATCATTCTGCCAATTGGGCTGTTTATTCACAATGACTTGCTGCTTTTGAGCACTGTAACACACATTTGTGGGTTAACTACAGACACGTCTTGTTTTCTTGCGTCGCAAACTGCTGTAAAACCCCTACCTCCATGGAGATCATTTAGGTACTACCAGGAGATGTTGCACTAACAAGCACAATCGTTCACATTCCATATTGATAACCCGGAAACGGTTTAGTCATGTGGTTACAAATCCCGGAAACGGCAGCCTTGGAGCACGGCGTAGACTCTGAAAGATTCTAGGAGTGGGAATCAGGACTGAACAACCTACCTCTACCTGACATGTAACAGCGTGAATGCTGCTAAAATGTGTGCCATGGCGCCCTGGAACTACAGCATCTGCACTGAGTTGAAGACACTGATGCAATTTAAACTGTGGTCATTGTTTAAAATATATTTTAAAAAATTAAAATTCTGATATACTGCTGATATTTTTTAAGGGAGTGTTGCTATATTAAAGAAAATACCTGCAATCAACAAGTTATTAGAATAAAGTGGGTCTGATGTCTCTCTTCCAGTTAAATATTTCAACATTGATCCGCACGTGGAGCGCCCTTGTCACAAAGCCCTTACTTAAACTTTTACTGCATCTTTACTGTGAAACACCATTCAGACATACAAACTTGTGTGCCGTTTTACGTGCCTTCTCCCTCATCCTCTGACAGCAGGCTCTTTAATTGCAGGGACCATGATTGGCTCTGGCATCTTCATGTCGCCCCAGGGAGTGCTCTTCTACATGGGCAGCCTTGGGGGCAGGCTCGCTTCTCGCTGCAGGAGACTGCTAAGGATATAGGACTCAACATATTTTCGTGCAATATTCCATACTTTGAACTTCCTTTATAAAGTAGCGCAACTGGTGTAAGCCACAGCAGCGCTTATCGGTAAAATGGGCTGATGATGAAAATGAAGATAGATAATTCCTATATATTATTAAGGGTTTTAAAACCACTGTTGTTAAAAAAAAATAACTACGAATAAGTGAAGAATGTTATACATACTATCGCCGCCAATGACAGCTCCGTGAATGTAAACACAGGTGAGCTCTGGGACCGTCCACATGCAGCGGGAATGATTGACAAGCCTCCTCCCGCTCCATCAGAACGGAAGAGCACACGCGTCGCACGGTTGCCTCGATGACATAGTGCACGCTGCACTAATTGCCATCCGAGTGCACTTTCCTGGGGTCCCCGAGCGGTTGCTGAACCCCGGCTTCCCTGCGGGTGGCAGTCAGGGGTGGGGACTCGCACCGCCGGAGATGCGCGAGGTGGAGAGTGGGCGCAGCCGTCCGCCAGCCCCGCGGACAGTTACTGCCGTCGCAGGGCACGGCGGGCACCAACATGACGGAGCCGAGCAGCAGCAAGGAATGCTGCCTTCAAGAAGTGCCGCAGCGCCACTTTCAGCATCGTTGCCATCCCACTCTGCAGTGTTTAGTTGTTGTTGCGCTGTGTGGCACATGGCAACATGCATTGATTGACAGATGGTTTCGTGTGTAGTTTGTCTCATCAATTGGCGCACTACCAGCTTGTTTTCGTGTGCGCTTTTTCATTTATTAAAGTTCAAATGATATGTCGCTTCACCAGTGAATTCTTGTAAATCGCCGTTTGACAAGGATTAAACACGTTGTTTTGTTTACATTCTGCCCCCCCCCCATTAACCCTCTTATTTGAGCAGCCAATATACTTAAACCAACATAACCCAGTATTTTGCAGACGCGGCTCGCGGGGGGGGTGCCGGGGGCCCGGGGGATTTTTAAAATAAAAAAAAATCCTACCTGACTCTGAGGAGGTCCGCCGTCCGCGCCCTGCCTGTACAGCCCCTCTCAGCCAATCCTGGCGCTGCTGGCTTAGGGCACGGTTACCCCTCGCCCGCCTGCCCATTAGGAGACCGAGGTTTGAGCCTTTGCTCAACCCTCGCTCTCCTAATGGGCATGCGCAAGCCAGTGCACACACAAGTGCGCATGACTGGGCACGGCGCGAAAATTCGGTGCCCTTTCCCACTCATGCGCACTTGTGCTGCAGTGCTGCCTGCTGCCCCTGGTCCCTCTGACAATCATGTCAGTCAACATGACGCAGGACCGCCCACCCCCTTCAGACTCTGAAGGGGGTGGGCGGTCCGACGTCATGCTGACTGACATGATTGTCAGTTCTCCCTCGGCTCTTTGAACTTAAGTAAACTGATTCAATTTACTTAGGTTCAAAGACGCCGAGGGAGCTGCGGGCGGGGGGGCTACGCCCCAATGGACGCACCGCCCCTGCATATATGTCAGTATGACTGGGTGTGTTAGAGCATGTATGGGTGTGAGAGTGGTTGTGTGAGTCTAATAATGGATGTGTAAGTGTGTAAATGGGTATGTGACTGGGTGTGCAAGTGGCTGTCTTAGTCTATCAGAAGGTGTGGTAGTGGTTTTGTCAGATCACACTGTAGTGACAATTGATGCTCTCTCAAGTTTAACCCTTGTAGAGCTAGCCAAATAATCTACCAGGCAGTCACCAGAATATATGCCATTCCCTTGCATAACTTCCTTCACAGTATTAATTCATCAAAGTGATGTGACTATTGCAGAATAAATAAACAAGAAAACATTATGAAAAGTTAATCATCTCTCTCTTTTAAATTAGAATTCAGGGAGATAATGCAGATAGCTCTTATGAACTTGCCATAGGTTAAAACTCCTAATCCTGATAATGTGAGATATGATTGGATAACACAACCTTGGAGCAAAGAGCTATTTCATATTATAAAGGAATAGCAACCATGACTACAGAAAATTAAAATAGAAACCCTGCTGTCAGTTAATGTAGCATTTTTATCATCAAAATTCAGATTAATTTTCAGTACTCCAAAGGACATTTCTGAAATAAGTTTTTAGGTCGAGCTACAGTGCATGCGCTGTCTGCAAGACCTGCTGTAATCAATACTCTGACTATTTTCATCCTGCTACTTACCATTGGTTGAATCCCCTGTCCTTTTTCTTTGTCGCCTTCTAATTCGTTGGCTTTGCCGGAACGTCACTTCCCTTCAAGGGTGAGGTGCAACGGTAAAGTACAGTTTCTCTACGCTTTGCTTCTTCGGCTGTTGTGTGGGAGAACTATTTTTTTTTATTCTTTACTTTCCTCCGTGGCCGCCGATCGTCAGTACTTGCTCTTGGGTGCCCTTATGTGTAATTGTTCTGCCGCTCGTCAGTGCTTGCTCTTGGTGCGTTTATTCTTATGCATAATTGTTTCCTCCTGTAGGCGTTCATCCATAGAGTTTGCCTCATAAAACGATGTTGCATTCCGCTTTATAAAGTAGTGCTATTGGAAATTCTTGCTTTGCCAATGCTTGTTTGAGTAAAGCAATAGGGCGAAAGAATCACATTTTTCAACATATCATAGAGTTTAGGAACCGAGCCGTGGCCAGGCAGAACACCTGGCTCTCTTGAAGACTAAGGCGGAAGGGAGGTACGTCAGAAATAAGTACAGCGCAGGAAGCATGGCGGAGACAGGGCGGCAGTTGGCATGTGTTCTATTACTGGAGCTTTTCGTCCGTTGTCTTCCACAAGACGTGCCGCCTCCAAATACTTCAACTTTACGAAAACCCTCATTGACGAACAGAACAAATTTCGTTCTAATGTGAATCCACCACCAACCAATAAGAAGTTCATGGTGAGTATAGGTTAATGCGTGTTTGTGAGATTGAATAGGCCGAACGCATAATGATATACATACCTCCCAACCAGTAAAGGTTGCAGTCGATTGCTCTTTGACTTTACAGTGATGGGTTTTGGTCCCTAAAAAGTCGATGCTTTTTAACTTTTATTTACAGTGCAAGTCAACAGGTAAAACGCAGTTCTTTTTCCTGATACAAAGGCTTCCGACTTGATATGATTGTATATATATGTTGTTAACTCAACCTGTAATAGTAGTAAGTGGACCAATAAAACAATATCAGTTGGGAAAAACGCGCATTTAATACCAGTCAGTAAGGGCTCAACTATGAATGTTTTCAAACTCAAATAGCACTGTAAACGAAATATAGAAAGGCTTGAGCGGGTTTGAGGATTCCAATCATTTACCCTAAAAGAACGCTGATACTGCCAGGACCGCTTTTGAATCATATGAATCTTTAAAGGAGAAAAGGGGAAGGAGCAAAGTGACAAGGTAACATGGTGTTTTAGTGAGTGCAGAGTGAAAACTTTAACATTGTTGGAATATTTGATGGCTGTTGCTGATGTTAATCTACCTTTGCATTGAGCAATATTTGTACTTTCAATATTTGTGTGACTGAAGTTAGTGTTTAAACATGCTATAACTTTTCACTGTATGAACTGTAAATACGTTAACATTCATAAAGCAGCTCCAACAATAATACATAAAAGAGCTATTGGCATTGTAAATGACAATGCCTTTTGTTTATGTGTTTTAAAATCCTGCAAGCAGCCTTGCGTAAACACGCACTTTGTACTTTGAGGGTTTTCTTAACACATACATAAAAGGCATTGTCATTTACAATTCCAGTAGCTCAAACTCTCGCAAATGCGAGACCTATTGCATTGCAAATGCTTGTTTCTATTGAAGTCAGACTGGTCATGGTAATATAATATTTACCAAATGTGTGTGCAGGAAGGTGGTGTTGAGCTGGGCGTCCTGTTATGAGCTAAAAACATACAAGACCCCAAAGGCAAGTGAAGCCACACACAAATAGATAGATATTCAACCGCCTTGTGCATTAACCATTCAAGAGAATTGAGGGCTATAAAAGGCACGATTAACATCACTAGCTACAAATGCGCGGTCTGTCTCATATCCTTAAAACTGTTCACTCTGGAAAAAAACGTGGGAGAAGTCTACACATCTAGCTAAAAGAAAAGAAGGGGATGTGGGGGAGAAGATTTGCTTTGTGTAGTACCTCCGTAAAGGTGGAATGTGCTGAAGGAGTATCCATTAAAAGGAATCTTGACTGGTGGATGTGCATTACCAGCTTTAACCATATTAGTAGAGTTTTGACCAACATAACAACATTTCAAAACTCTAATTAAAAAATGCCTAATAATGTTGTAAAATGCTTTTCTGCGCCCAGGGCAATGAAACCTGAAGGTGGGTGCGTATTTGTTTAAAGATGATAACACTTGACAAATTAGTCTGCTGAGGATGAATCAGTAATCCATTACTTGAGATAATTTATCAGCTAGAACGTTGGTTTGAATTTTACAGATGTGAATAATCCTTTGAAGTTTATTTTGATGACTATTTATGCTTTTGTAAAACCCCTCCATAGCAGAAAGGGCACGTGCTGGTCTTACTATTTGGTTTAGGGCTTTTCTAATTTGCTTGATTATACCAATTCACACACCTAGTAAATTGGCCCAGGCCTTGTACCTTATTTGGGCCGACTGTTTTAAATTTATCCTGATTAATTTTTATATTGACAATTTCTCATATGTCTAATATGAACTTTAGTGTATTGTTTGATTTTATTATGGACATAAGCATCATGCACTTTATTGGGGGTCACCTTTTAACGTACTGATGGCAGGATATTTTAATTCTGAATTGAGAAGTTTGAACTTGCCATTTGTCCACAATCCTCAATATTTTAGGAACGCCAGGGTGGAGTCTGCAAGTAGAGATTCAAGAGGGGAGCAGTTGTATAATCTTTTACTCCATTTTGATCCTTGTAATGTTATGGAACTGCATGGGTCAAGGCCATCTGGAGTCCCTACTTTCACAGGGAGATGTAGTGGTACCACAATTGATTACATATTTGCTACCAGTGGTTTGGCTAACAAAGTTGGGGGGGGCAGCTATTAGTCTACAGACGTACATAGACCAAAACGCTCTGGTGGCTACTTTAGTTATCCCCGGGGGTTATGCAATTCCTAAGTCAGGGTACCGCACTAGGCTTTTCACAAAAAGTAACGGGCATTGACGGGTTTGGAAAATTGCAGATGTGGGAGCCTATTAAATCGTTTAGTCAAAGATTATTATGATTCTGTGGATAATAGTGCATCTGAGAGCTCTGCACATTCTACAATTATTGATGGTTTTATATCCCAGGGTTTTTGCATCAGGGGTATGCTTTTTAAACCAATTTGTGCCACAGAGGCTGGGCCCCAAGGGTGGTTTGATTGTGCGTGTAAGATTGCTAATGCCAACCTTAGATCTGCCTTGAAATGCCTTTCCCGAGATGAAGAGGAAATCAAACAGTGCAGGAGGAACTATAATAAGGCACTGATAAAGCAGAAAATGTATGTGTGCATGGAGGCTTGGGAAATCCTGGTGGCCTCATGTAAGTCTAAAAATGTCTATGCTTTTTGGAAAACTGTGAATTCCATTAGGGCTCCCTAGGAGCCAGCCCAGGACCTTCCCCAGAATATTTCTCAAGAGGAGTGGGTCACGCATTGCAAATCTATATATTCTTTACCCCCTTGGTAGCTCTATTGTATGCGTCCAATCACCTCCCATATATCCTCTCAAAATTAATTTTGATTTAATTGAGGTTATACCAGCTATCAAAAAGGCCCAAGTAACAAGACTCTTGGTCCAAATGGGGTCCTGATGGACCTTTTTAAGAACAAAATTGAGTTCTGGGGACCCCTGTTGACTAATGTCATTAATACAGCCTGTAAGGCAGGCTTCTTAAGGTCATGGTGATCCGCCTTAATTGTTCCTGTGTTTAAAAAGGGCAATTGTAGTGCCCCAGGTTGTTATCGCCCTATATCGCTCCTTGACTCTACTGTCAAGATCATAGGAAGAATAATCCTCAGGTGGCTTTAACAATGGACGTCCGAGCTTAACATTATATCTGTGGCTCAGTGTGGCTTTAGAGAGGGACTTGGGACAACAGAATAAAGTTTAAATCTTCATTTACTTATTTCTAAATATACAACAGCCAAGCATAGCCCATTTCATATGGCTTTTATGGATCTCACAAGTGCATTCAATAGCATGATTCATTCTAATCTGTGGGAGATCATGAGGAACATGGGCAATGACCTGACCTTGTAGATTTTGTTGCATGCACTGCATTTTGATCTTTCTGCATTAGTGCATTTTGGCAACACAGGAGTTTGCACTAGCTCCTTTGGCTTGGGCTGGGCTGGCCTGGGCTGGGGTGTTCAGCAGGGGTGTGTTCTTGCCCCAATTTTATTCCTCTATAGTGCCCCTCAGGAAATCTACAGACATAAGGGTGTGCCTGTGCTAACTTATAGTGCAGGTATATGGGGCTATCAAGAGGTAAATTTCCTCCAAGTTGAGGAACATTGTGCTTGCCGTCATATGTTGGGCCTTCCTCCTTGTAGTTCCAACTTTGCTATCCATGAATATCTGTACCTAGAGTTCCTTGAGGGCAAAATTAAACTTGCTCCGCTGTCATTATGGATTGCAGTGTTGCTTAATGATTTTACTTACCTGAACAAGGAGATCATAAAGGACCGTCTCTCCTGTGACTACAGTTATACTATTCTTTGGCTCAGGTATATCAGCTCCACCCTGGCTAGTCTAGGTAGACCTGATTGTTCACCGTTCCTGAGAAGATTCTGGCATGGGTTATTACAAACTTTATGAAGACTACATTAGTCGAATGAGAGTCTGCTAAACTCTCTAAACCTCTTGTTAAAAATTATGTTCTGACTCAGACATCTCTAAGTCTACAACCCTATTTGGAATAAGTCACTGATACTTGGACACGGTCTTTATTAACTAGGCTTGGACTTTGGGTTACTATTAGCCAGATGTGTTTTCCTTTGGGTTAATTTGGTTCAGAATCAGTGTGCCTTTATCCTCGTGATGAAGTCTCTCCACAGTCCATGCTTCATTTTATGTTGTTTTGCAAATTTTGCTTACTTTTTTCTCAGAGGTTTTTATTTACGATTTTAAAGAAGCAAGGGTTTATTAAGTGGCAACCTGCCATGTTTTACTTATTAATGCTGCCCGACGCTAATGTTTCCTTAAATATTGGTATATTTCACAAATCAGCTGTTTTTTTTCACGCTAGCCTTTTTAAATCTTTGATTAGTTACATTGGCTTGGGGATTCTTGCTAATCTTATTTTTGGTGCCGACTCAATACTTGGTTGTTTGACTCCAGTGAGGCTTTTTTATGACTGCTCTTACAACCGTTTAAATTACTGTAGAATTTGTTAATGTACTAAATTATAAATGTTTGTTTTTATCTCGTTTACGTTGGCAGAAACTAGGTCACATTTGCTTTTATAAATACGTGCTTTAGCTACTTTTTGGAAATGTTTTGTGGCTTTGTGGGATTAGTTGGCTACTGATTTGTAAACACACAATTTATTGTAATTGCTTTGATTGCGATTTTGATTTAATGTGATTGCTGGTTTGGCACTCTGCAGATATGAATTAATATTGAACCAGGACATCAATGGGTGTAAGGATCTAATTAACTGATGTTCCTCGGAGGCATCAGGGCCTAATGCTGTTTTAAGTGGCTTTACAGAACCAACATCCCATATAAAAGATGACTAGGCCCATAGGCAGAAATGCAACACATAGTAAGTCATGGTTTGATAGAGACTGTAGAACTGCCACATAAGGAACTGAAGAAAATCCCCAGGGTGCAATCATTGCGTGTAGGAAAGCCTACACTCTGGCTGTAAAAAAAATAAAAAAAAATAGAGCTTATGGACGAGAAGTGGGAAACTCTTGAGGCTGTCTGCAGCAAAAGCAGGTACATTGAAAAATGTAATCTGGCAGGAAGTATCTTCAATGAACAATCTGGATCCCCAAAATCCCTGGAATCTTGCTTTTAAGGAAGCACTGAAACTCAAAACCGCCACAGCTTTATGGAACAAAAACTATCCTCATCAGAATTTCAAAATAGCATTGAATAAAGCACTTCATAAAGAATCATTCAAACAGGATCGCCTAGCCTTCATGGCCAGAAAGCATGCACACCTCATATTGAGAAGTTACAATAAAAGAGGGGTGCAAAAATATCTCACAGACACTTTCTCCGTGCACTGTAAAATCAAGTTTTGCCTCATCAGTATGGAAAACTTTACATCATTAGACCTTCTTCTACCTTGGTCAACTTGCCCCCCCCCCCCCCCCCAAAGAGTGTCGTCTCTGGACAATTTCAGGAGTGCTTACCCCACCTTCTCTGCTCCTGCCCAGCATTAATTGATGATCGCAGAAAATTTCTCCGTCATTCTCTGATTAAACAAGGGACTCCAGCAATTTAGGCAGTGATTGATTTCCTCCTGAATGGCTCTTATCCGCAAGCGATCTCTGGACTGGTCAAATTCTTGAACCAAGCAGACAAAATGTTAAGAGCATCAATCCCATTATTAACGTCTGTTGTACTGTAAGCTGCGATGTACAACATTTTTCACAACACATTTGTTTGGTTGCATAGCTTTAGCCCTGTCGCCTGCATGCTGTAATCACTCTATCTTTTTTTCATCATACATACCAGGCCCTCGCCGCCAATTTTCTATCTCAGTGAACTCTCTTTTTTACCACCCACAATTTTATACATTCTTTTAAACAGGTTTCTTTTATTCTGCTGGCCCTAAATAGCACAAATTAACTACTGCAAAACTGAGGAGCTTATTTACAAGCTCATTACGCCGCTGGTGCGTCACTTTTTGTGACGCACCGGCGGCGCATTTTCCTGGCCACTTTTACAAGGACAGGAAAAGCCGCCCTGCGTGGCTTTTCCTGTCCTTGTAAATCCGGCCCCTTTACACACAGCACTTTGCGTGAAAGGGGCGTTCCATGGGTGTCGCTGTGGGTGTTCCCACGCAACACCCATGGAACCTGACACATTTCCAGATTTACGAGAAATTGTAAACCTGGAAATGCGTCTGAATGCTCTGTTTCCCCGGGGGAGCCGTGGGAAGGCGCAACAAGGAGAAATGTATTCTCCTCGTTTTTTTCCTCTTTCTATGCGTGCTGCATTCTGCAGCACACATAGAACAAGGAAATCACCTCTGTTGATTGTTTATGTACAGGAAGGCTTCCCTTTCTGCACATAAACAATCATTTAGAAAAATGACGTTTTGCAAGTTCTATGTGTGCTAATGCAGCACACATAGAAGTTGTAAAACGCCATTTGATTGTTTATGTGCAGGAAGGGAACTCAGTGCTTCTGGCCAGGACAACAAATGGCTTAAAGAAGCTGATTTCCAGCTTTCTGCCGTTTATGAGAAGGCTTGATCTGGAAAGTAATTTCACAAAAATATTTACCATGGTGTGTGGCCCACTGAACACTAAAACCTGCGTTATACATGTTGAGGGACGATTGATAGAAAAAGTGAGCCAGTTTCAATACCTCGGGCTGGTGTTTGATGACACATGTACTTGGACCCCTTGCATCAGGGACAGGCTAGACCACTTCCTGCATGCAGTGGGAGCTACTTTCTCACTAGCTGCCTCTATAAGGAAAAAGCCCATCGCACCGTTTTGGAAATCTATATGAGAAAGTGTCTCCTTACCCTGACCTATGGCATGAGGTTCTGGGGCTACAGAGATGTAAGTGGAGAACAAGTGGTGGAAAATAGACTTTGTAGACGTGTCTTGGATGTTCCCCCATCTACCTCACATTTTCCATCCCATCCGCAGCTAGGCCTGAAATATGTGGAGGACTCGCTAAATCTCACCCTGTTGTTATTATGGTGCTAAATATGGATACATGAAGAGACTGATTTAAATCAGGCAATAATTTTAGACTGCCTCTCCTGCACTCATGGGCCCAAAATTCCCTGGCTAAAATAGAGAAGCAACCCTTACCCTAAGTTGCTCCTATATATATGAGAAACCAGAGAATATTACAACAAAGGACAAAGTCTGGGTTAGGGATTGCTTTCTTTCACACAGACAGGCCCAGAGGGAGGGCACAGAAGTAACAAAACCAGCCATCAGAGAATATTGCCTCTTCCGGTCAACTGCGAAGGTGCCCCTTACCTGATTCACGTTCAGGGCACATGGAGACTAATGCTGTTGACCTGTTTTAGGCTAGGGTCCATTAGATGGCTGCTATGCTTCCCACAAGGGCAATTTGCTCCCTCCGAAATATGTACTTGCCCATGCGACGCACAGTCCCCCCAGACCCTTTTGCACTTTGTCTTCTTTTGCAAGTATTATCTTCCCCTTACCAGATGATATTTACTGCCTCTATTTCGGAAAAACAAGTTTAGCAAATGTAGAGTGGATCCAATTTTTTTACAAAAGTTAGAAGACATAGATACATGCTATGCAGTTGGTTCCTTTCTGAAAAATGTGCAGTTTACTTGTGAAAATCAATGATGATTTAATGGTAATACTTGTAATGTCTTTTACCCTTTATATGGTTTTAGAGGGTCTGAACCTTTTTTATCATCAAAAGAGCCTTATTATACAAAATACCTATATGCTCCTCTTAAAAATGCACTTTTACTGCAAACATAGATTTATAAGCAGGTATGTTTGTAATTCTTTATGAATTCATGGTTTTTTAGATTTTATATTGTTTTTGTAATGTTGTATCTTTTATGATCTGCTTTTATGAGATCCAATTAAGAATTTGATGATAATGATGATTGTCTTTCTACATGTATCTTTTATGGTTAACATCATTGTTAGACCTGGCATCTTTTAGCGTGTTTCCCCTGTCTTTTTGATTTCTGACCTATTGGTTTCAAATCTATTTTTGCTGATTTAGAGTCTCTGCACACTTTCTCACTGCTCTTCAGTGTTAAAGTGCAAGTGCTCCTATTGTAAATTATATTATGGATTGGTGTTTCCATGATTGGCATATTTGATTTACTGGTAAGTCCCTAGTAAAGTGCACTGAGAGTGCCAGGACCTGTAAATCAACTGCTAATAGTGGGCCTACAGCACTAATTGTGCCACCCACACAAGCAGCCTTTCAAAGGGTTAGCAGACCTGCCACTGCAGTGTCTGTGCGAAGATTTTACTGCCATGTCGACTTGTCAAGTGCACCTACTTGCCAAGCCCTGACCTTCCCTTTTATTGCATGTAAGTCACCCCTAAGGTAGGCCCAAAGTACCCCTTATGGGCAGGGTGCAGTGTATGTGAAAGGTAGGACATGTCCTGGTGTGTGTCACACGTCCTGATAGTGAAATACAGTGTATTTTGTTTTTCACTATTAAAAGGCTATCTGTCCCGTAGGATAGAATGGGAGTTTACTTATAACATCTTATAAGCATAACTTCCCATTGGGGCAATATAGAAAGATGGGGTTTAGTATGCCTGAACACAGAATATAAAAATGCATCTTTTAGTAAAGATGAAAGTAGGTATTTTCTTGCTTAGCCATCCTGTGTGCTTCTGCTGGTTTGTGGATTGGCTGTCTGGCTTTGGAGTGACAGGGGCGGGGGATGTGCATTCTATTCAGACAGCCAATGGGGGGTCAAAGTGTGTCATGCCTCTCCTGGATGAGTCAGGGCTGGGCTGAATAGACCAGGGCTGCATTTAGAATAGTGGGAGGAGATTTCCTTGCACCTGAATTGGTCTGGTCTGCCTTGGACAATGCTGTCTCCACCTCCTGCTGGGAAGCTGGGCCAGAGAGGACCAAACTGGTTTGGACTAAGCACAGACACTCTCTGCCTGAGAGGTCAAAGAGAAATGCAGTATAAATATTGAGGCCCAGAACCCAGAACTTTAGAACTCGCCTGGATCAAGGAACCTGCCAAGAAGAAGAGCTGAAAGAACTGCTAGGAGGAGTACTGCCCCGCTGCTGTGTTGTCGCTTTGTTGGGCTGGCCTGCAGTTGAGGCTTCTGCCTTGGGCAGTGAAAGGACTGGACTGAACGTTCTTTACTTGTGCAGAGTATCTCCAAGGGATTGAAATAGAGATTGCCTCCTGTTCACAAAGTCTCAGGGACAGCAAAGACTTCACATACCTGTGGGTACCGCCTCTGGAACCACGGTTCCAGTTGCCACAGAGGGGGAAAGCAGCCGACTCTGTCGCCGACACCGTCGCTGGCCCCGTGTCCTGAAAGCACCGCAGAGGGCACTGCCGCATCTCACACCGCAACCCTGGTCTCACTAACGACGACGATCCCCGCTGTCACCGAGCCGCTGCTTGCACGTTATTTGTGGGCACCGCACTCCTCACCGCTTCACTTTACTCTGCCGCCCTGGTCTCACTGACAACGTTGCTGCCCACTGACTTCGATACCTTGACCGAACCGTGGCTTGGGGGAGCCGCTCGTAAGTCTCACTCTGCACCGCCTCATCCCACAACACAGTCCGGTTCGACCAACGCCAGCTCCCAGCAACCAGCACTGTCAGCTGCACCGTGACCTGTCAGCACCGCAACGAGCACCGCCTCACTCTGCACCACAGCCCTGGTCTCACCGACGCTGCTGGATGACCATCAACGAGCGGCTGCCTTCCCTGCACTTGAGGGCACCGCACGGTGTCCCGCTACACTTCACATCGCAACCACGACACCTGCTTCGACTGGCCTGCACCAACGTGATCGGCCACAACGAAAAGGTACTGTTTACGAGTCTGCCAACACCATGACTGATGAGGTCGGACGGAACTGTTCGATTCTGTTGTTTTGAGCACTGCGGTAGCACCGGACGTACCTACCAACTTCAAGGAACTGCATTTTTAAGGTTATTCTTGCAAAGTGCATATTTTTAAGTACTGTATGTTGGCTTTTTATCGTTTTGGTCTTTGGATATTTTTCTAAACCGGTGTGGTGTCCTTTTGTAGTGTTTTCACTGTGTTACTGTTGGTTATGCGCAAATGCTTTACACACTGCCTCTGAAATAAGCCTGACTGCTCGTGCCAAGCTACCAAGGGGGTGAGCAGGGGTTATTTTAGGAGTGTATCCCCCTTATCCTGACTAGAAGGAAGGGCCTCTATTCGGACAAAGGTGCAAACCATTGCCAACTAGTGACCCCCATTTCTAACAATTGTATTTAGCCGAATAAAGATAAATCTGATATGAAATGCATAATTAGTGAAATTGATCTGTAGTTGGAAATAACAGTAGGGTCCTTATCTGGTTTGGGGATAATGAGTGCCTCCAAATTCTGTAAAATCGAGTTAGGGGCTAACTGTAAAGAAAAGGTTTTCCAAAATTCAGCAGGAATGCCAAGAGCTTTCCCGCGTTAGGTGAGGTAGTGGCAAATTATATTTCAGTCAATCTGCCTGAAGTATCTCAGAGTTATTTGTCATTTTGAGAAAGAATAGGCATATTACAAGGTGTTAGATCAATTATTGTAGATTCAGTTTCTTCAGGTTGATATGGGTTAATATGCTTGAAATTCATTTAGAGTGTCATTAGAGGAAGTTAAATGTGTGCCAGAGCTCGAGTGAATAGTGTGTATGCATTTTTAAAATCATTTTGAATACATAAATAATTAGAACACAATCTTCCATATATATTAGCTTGGAAGTATAATTTTGATTTGTTATTTGATATTTGGACTCCTGCCCTTGTTCTGAGTTAGGAATTATATTCATACCTAAGTTTCTGGAATTGTAACTAACATTACTAAAACAAATAAATAATCTTTCCAATTTGGATATTGCTTTTTCTAGGTCTGGAATTTTATAAAGGAATAATTTGTTCTCATGAGCCATATTAGAAATAAAAGAACCTCTAATATTAGCATTAAATGCATTCCCTTGTAATATATTAGAAGTGTCAGCTCCTTATTAAGGGCAAAGTATTGTGCAATGATTGTAGCAGTTTTCATCATTAAGGATTGCATAAACATCCATATTCCAAAGAGATTGAGGCACTGGAAACTCATCAAATGTAGCTCATAAAGAGATCATGGCATGACCAGAGGTATCAATCTGATTAATGATTAAAAGACATAGATATCTGGAAGATGATCTGTGTCAATTCTAGAATATGATAAAAGAGAATTTGAAAATAAGTACAGTGGAGCCTCCCAATATTTTTTTAAAGATTTTAAAAATGAGACAGAATTAGGAGGCTTGAACTTAGTAGAGAAAAGTCTTTCTGATAAAGGATCTCTTATAAGATTAAAATTACCACCAACTACTAAAGAAAAATATCACCCAGTTTAAGAATTGTAGTAGTAATATCCCTCCAAAAGGTAGGATTGTCTGCTGTGGGGCAATAAAGATTAACTAGGTGCAGAGTAGTTTTGTTAGTCTTGGCCTTACCATGCACAAATCTACCATTTGCAGTAAACACAACAGCACAGCAAACTAGCCTCAATACAATATTACATAATATAGGACCTCATCAATCAGTTTTCAATACCATTCTCCAGATTGTCCATGGTGAAAGGATTATGTTGATCAAAAAAATCAGTTAAATCGTTAGGAGCACTAAAAGATTTTAAAATGACATCTTTCCATATGCTCATGTATGAAGTGTTGAATAATTCACATTTATAGCAACTGCCCTTAAGTCTAGGTAAATGAGAAGCATCTTTTTTTCTGTATGGCAACAGCTTCTTTCGCAATATCTTGGGGAAAGTAAATTTTGTTGCCTTCAATTATTAGTGATGTTATTTCTCAGACTGCTTGTGCTATGACCATATGGTAATGACGAAACACTTGAAATTTGATTTTCATTTCCTTTGGTTGACTTGCTTACTTATGTGATGGAATTCAATGAGCTTTATCAAAAGTTTCCATTAATTTAATATTTAAACATTTAGTTTGGTTTTCCAAATAAGCCAGACAATTATGACCTTCAACATTTTCATGCAAATTTAAGATAGCCAAGTTATGTTGCATGTTTCGATTTTCAAAGTGCAGAAGAAATTTGCAAAAAGATGGAACATTTAAAATAATTAGTGCCATTTGATCAATTTTGATAAAATTTCCTCTAATTTTGATCTTATCAGACTTTCATAGAAAAGTCAGCAAATCTCTTGTGTTTAACATCGGAACCAATTAAATAGATAATATTCCTACGCAATGCTTGAATATCCTCAAAAATCTTATTGAGAGAAGGTTCTTGTGGATCCACAGCCTTAGATTAAGTCAGTGGAGGTGAGGTCACCTGTTTTCTTTTGTTAGCATCGAGTTTTGAGGGCTTGGTTTCCACAAACATGTTTGTGACTGCGATTTAATACAAGTTTCTCACAAAGGATATAAAGACAAAGTTTCACAGGACTACTATAAATATAATTTTAATTCTAATAGGTGATAAAAAGACATATTTTGAGGCAAAAAGACATGACAAAATGAGAAATATTATATGTAGACACAATCTGTTAAAAACTGAAGTGTTGCTCCTTTAATTAATAGAAAATGAGGAAACAATGTATTTTTTTACAATTTGGTGTAAAGTCTCTCAAGTGAAAAGAGAAACGCTAGCCATCTACAACTGCACTCTTTGTTTGAAGTGTGCAGCACCTCTTTTACAGGAACTAAGAGATGCACTATCAGCATCAAAACAGGTCAATAAATGATGCCCTTCGTCTAGCAAGCTGCTGCTATTAGTCACCATCAAACGAAAGGAGAAAGTTAGCCTGCACAAGAACTCTGCAGTATAAAGAGATCCCATATTGGCTTAGAAGGTTTGTCAGAGAGAGGCACGCCGCATCCACCTTGGTTCTCATGCACACAAGAAATGTCTGCAAGGATTTTGTGTTTTTTCCCAGATTGTTATGTTCATCTGTAGTAGTTTATAGATCTTCTAGAAGGAGAGACTTTCCCACAGCAATTTTATGCAAAAATGTACAGCTCACTGCATCGTATCTCAGACTGTTTTTGCTTTGGACAAAGGTTTAACATGAGAAAGATCAAGACATCTGAACCTTGATTTTCATATACCAAAGCAATGCTCATTGATGTCTTGTGTTCTACAATCAACAGTGTTGTATGATTCCTCTGATGAGGTTTTTGGATGGGCAATTTAGGCCATCATCAAAGGCCAGAGAGCATATCACTGACCACATAAGTTAGTAGATTATCAATTATTTTTACATGCATCTCATATGTAAAAAAAGATAATTAAATCAAAAGCGAACATGTAAAATAACATTTAAAACACTTCACTTAATTGCCGTTAGATCGCATGCGTTACATCGCATGCTATTACAACACGGTCGTTACAACGACTGCATTGTTACAGCGTGAAGCATTACATCGCAAGTCATTACAACGACTTGCTGTGGGGGGCAGAAGATGTTGGACAATCCAACACCTTCCCTGCTGTTGCACAAACTGGAGTAGGAATAGTAAATTATACTATTCCTAAGTCCAGCGCGCCCCCTACAGCAAGTCGTTGAAATGACTTGCGATGTAATGGTTTGCGTTGTAACAACGCGGTCGTTGTAACGACTGCGTTGTAATAGCATGCAATGTAAAGCATGCGTAGTAAACGTATGTATTCCACTTAATTCAATATCAGTGTTATAAAGTTAAACAATTTCTTTTTAAAGACACTAGAGAGACCTCAACATAGAATATTCAGGAAATTCATAGCTAAGGATAAAATAAATAATAATAGTCTTCAATATTGACTAAATCAATGAAGTCAAAATGCAGCTGCCTCAAAGCATTACATTCAACTGAGGAACACAAATCAAATACATGTAATATTGTTTAAAATGCCATTAAATGCACTATCCACATATTTCTATGTTGCTAATGCATTACTAGCTAGTAGAATTGATTCATTATAACTATTTTATTGACAGGTATATCATGTTAATCAAGCTGTACTCCTTGTCTTTGCATACCACTTTCGTTGGTTAGTTTATTTTTGAGTGCCTGAATATATAATATTTATTTACACTGCCTTAGGATTTTGCAGCATTTGTACATCAGTGCTTGTCATCATATATGGCCTGAACATTGATGGAAAATGGATTCCTTTAAAGATGTGCCAATGAGGCTGGTGGTTCCAGGTTTCATTTGGTTGCAATCTATTACATTAAGATGTGTGGAATTTGAGCAACTTGGTAAAACTCTAGTTTAACTTGCTGCTGTTCATGTTCCAGTGTAAGAAACTTGAGGTGTTGGCACATTACTTTGATGATAGCCTCCAAGACATGTGGAAGAAAGGCAGACAATGAGACAGCTCTGCATATTTACTCTGGGATGGTCCACATGCTAAAAGATGAAACAAAGCTATTACTTTCAAATTCCCTGGTATGATATGTGATTTTCCAATGGTGGGCTGAATTGAGGACTCTGCTCAGACTTTATTCCCTAATAAGTTCCTCTTTGCCATAGTCATAGAGTTTGAACCTCTGTTGAAAGATTGTTTCTTTCCTCTGTCTTCTTCTTGAAACTGCAAGTAGATGCTGCATGTGTCTAAAAATACCTTTCTCCATGGGGCTTCATTAGTGTGAGTAGTTCAGTATTGTGCCCTTGTTCAATGTTGATGATGGGGAAAGCCATGCTTTTGACCCTGCTTTGACCAACTATTAACAGGATATGCCCGACACCCTCGTCACGTACATTAACATAAATTCAATGGAGAAAGATGCACATAATTTTTGCACCACACGTACCTTAAAAATGGATCAATTAAAGCTTTGTGTTAAAAAGTAGATATGTGCAACTGTTCGAGTTGCTTTGCGTCATCCAAGCACAAGCGCTAAACTTTAGTAAATCTAGGCACTCATTTACAGGATGGATTGAGGATCTTCTCATTACTGCATAACTTCAGGCACAGTGGGCCATATTTATGATCCAAATTGCGTTGTTCTTGCACTGTGCAATGTGGTGCTAGAGCTACGCAAACCTTAAGTCATATTTTTGAAGCCGCAGAAAGCCACTTTGCTTGGCTTTGAATGCCTTCAAAAGGCTGGAGTGATGCAATGCAGTTCAAATTGCTGTGTTGAAGTACTTTGCACAAGGAGGTGTTCCATGGGTATTGTGTGGGTGTTCCCATGCAACTCCCATGGTTTTTGATGCATTTTCAGATTTGTCAAACCTGGTAAACCTGGGAACGTGCTAAAATAGATACA
Organism: Calotriton arnoldi; assembly: GCA_963921515.1. Lineage (NCBI taxonomy): Eukaryota > Metazoa > Chordata > Amphibia > Caudata > Salamandridae > Calotriton > Calotriton arnoldi. The sequence continues at coordinate 41,061 of CAWUFW010020620.1, read as the reverse complement.
CCTCCCCGGGAGAGGAGTAACGAGGAGCAATATCTTTGCTTCTCCTCATTTTTTCCTCTCTCTATATGTGTGCTGCATGCACACATAGAAAGATGACAAAGCCTCTCAGGATTGTTTTTGTGCTGGAGGTTACCCCTTCCTGCACAAACCAACCCTGCCTAAAACATAGGCACCCTTGCACCATGGTGCAAGGGACCTGCGTTGGCGCTAGGCTGCCAAAACTGCACCAGTGCATGGGAAAAGGATAGGAATGCGCAGTATTGGGTAAATACAGTGCATTTCTGCCCTTTCCCTGTAGCTTAGGGCAGCGCAGCAAGGTGATTGCTGCGCTGCCCTGGACCACAAAACTCATAAATATGTCCTTAATTGTGCCCAATTAGTAGGTGTCATTGTGTTATTTGCATTTGGATTATAGCCGTGTTGACTGTACTTTTAACATGCTGTCACTACATTTTTGAGCTTAGGCAGAGCAAAACATCTAATTAAGAGCAAATTATATGTGCAGTTAAGATACAATGGCGTTCCTTCCCAGAGAACATCTTTCTGTTCTGAACCGATCTGTAAATGAGCTGAGTAATTTGTTTCGATAACTTGGAAGCAACCCTGTGAAACAATCACTAATGTCATAGTAAGGAAGTCAATCCAGTTAAAATAGGCTTGGATTGTTTACCTTGAGTAAGTAAAGTTTCTGAATTGTCTGTAGAGGAGTACTTGATTTTACTTCCATAAGTGAAGAGTTTATAGAAATGTTTTCTGCTTATGCGGCACAAATATTTAAGATATTTTTGATTAAGTGTGAGACAGTTACTCGCATTCCACAATGCAATCTACCTGAAACACTGTGAAAGCTAAAATATCACTGTGAAACAAATAATTATCAAACCCATACCAAACAAAAATGACTTGCTCAAATTTGCTTGTCCTTAAAGCTTGTGTTCCGACCGTAATCCCAACAATGTGGGTGGTGCCTGCAGAGGCACCGCCATTGAGATTATGATGTCCCTCTTCCCTCTGCCTTTACATGGCAGTCCAACCGCCATGTAAAGGGAGACGGAATGGGGCTTTGGGGGGCCCTAGCAGCGGATTTGATTAAATACACCATCAAATATAGTTGTACTATAAATACATAGGCCTGATTCACAAAGGTACATGTACACGATTCTGTAAGTTTAAGCTTTTTCAGTATTTTAAAACTGCATTTTAGTAGTAAGTATACTAGTGCGGAGACTGCAGTCATGGTTGAGAAGTCCTCACTTAAAAAAGATAGGACAGGCCTAACACCTGGACTGATCTCAGATACCAGATGGATGGGACAGCCTGGTGAGTATACAGCCAGCACAATTAGGATTTGTCTAATCATAGCTCTCTCTAGATAAGTGCTGGGATATTTAAATTTTAAGCAAATTATACACTAAGGAACCTTTATTTGACAGGTCTTAGTAACGGGTTCAGTCAGTGAAATTATAGGTCAGATGTCCGTGTCCATATATCACAACATTCATGCTTCAATTGTGCTAGTTCCTTGGAAAGAATTTGATTATGTTTCCTGTCACTCACTCCATCCACCAATGTACCCATTGCAGCCATTCGTCGTGTGATATGCCCTTTGTCACAGTACCTACACCCTCTCACTTTATGTATATGTCTGCCTAAAAATTACACCTTTCTCCCAATACCAGGGGACATTCCACAAACAAGAACTCAGCTGTGACATATGCTACTATCTAGATCCATTGAAAAGGTTTCCCCCCTTTTATCATTTCTAACGTCCATTTATCTGTTTCTCAGTTTAAATGAAATAAGTCATATCTCTCTTCGAGATTTATTAGCATTAACTCATTTTTGCCACCTATCACAGATCTTATTCACACTGTCAGATTTATAACATTTGTCATTATATATTATTCTTATGTTTCATTTATCTTTGCTAAAGTCATCTGGGCCTTTTAACTAATGTACAACATATCAGCTTTTGGTGTATACACACTTTTTGACGTCTAAATAAAAATCGACATGATCTTTCTCTTGTAGAAGACTGTACTGCTAAAGAAGAAAATGAGATTAGCCCCATTCAGGAGATCACCTTATTAAAAAATATCATAGCCAGCAAGCAGTTTTCCAAGGTCTCTTCTACAGATTGCAAGTTTCTAGTCACCAATGAAAATGTCAGGATGCTTCTCCCAGCTATGCAGGATTCACCTACCATCACCATTAAGCCTGTAGGCACCTCAATTGCCTCCTCTGCCCACCCTCCAACACAGATGTCTCTCCACTTGTGACTCAATATTATGTGTGTGAGGAAACTCCAGGAGAAGATAATTTCTTCCTCATTCTCCCTCCCACAACTTCCCACATTTCAACCCTCTGCATGGCAGACAAACATCACTCTATGAGGGGGAATATTCATGAAATCAGGGCGGCCTTAAACAACATGTTTACCCAAATGCATCAGCTCCCAAGGTTCATGGACTGGAAGACCATGTCTAGCAGAACAGAAATGTAGGATATCTGCCTTTTTTCTGAGTGGTCACCCCAGATTTGTGTCCTTTCTGCTTTGTTGGCTTTACAACTCATATGCTCTTTACCCCTGCAATCCAGGTGTAGAATGCCTATGCCCCTCCATTTAAACATGTTTAACTTGAATTATTCCAACTTAGCACATTTAACTTGCCAGTAAGTCACTAGCAAATGGTGTAGAAAGTGTACCCAGGGCCTTGAAGTTCAATGCCACTAGTAGACTGCAGCACCTATTGTGCCATCCACTACAGTGGCAGTGAACACATGGCTACTGCAACACACGAGTTCTGCATTGTACCACCTGCAGTGCAACCTGTTAAAAAAGTATTTTTGACGGATAAACCGCTCCCTGTTGAACATTAGTAATGACCCCCTATATAAGCTTTGTAGCCCACATGATAGAGAGCACGGTATTTAAAGGTGGATAATGTAGACAAATAATATTACCATGTCCCTAGAGTGACAAGGCCCTTAAAGCTATTTTTATGGTGGCAGACATAGCTGTCCTATAAAATCAGAGTGCAGAATAAAATACTAATACTATGTCTTGGGAATGGGACCAGCTAGAAAAATAACTAAACTATTCTCTGAAAATGATTAAATAATCCAATTCAATGGTGAAGTCGAATATGGAATAAATATTAAGGAAAGCTGACTTTTCAGAAGTTAGCCTTTACCTACTTGGACTGTACGAAAGCTAATTAACATAAGCCTCTGATAGCTCTCAGGATTTGCTCAGCCTTGAATATGTGTGAAATGCCTACCAGGAGCAAACAGTAGGCTGACCTGAATGGGTAGAGATGACTACTCTACGCTCAACAGAATATGCAAGGTGGGGGCTATTGGCATGATTTCTGACACCACAGTTTCACATCATGCTTGACAGGTCTCTTGAGTAACATGTAACACTTGGGGCACACTTAAAAGGGAGAGGACAGATGTTGTGTAACCACTGCCTGGCTGCTAAAGGGTCCTGATTTTGTACTACTAATCTTCTGTCTGAGTTTGTTGTGAGAACAGGGCCTGCTTAAACCTGGATTTTAGGGTTAGATGCGGGAGGCCACAAGGATTATCATAGTACACACCCAGCCCTCTAAGCCCAATTTTAGAGTGCGTGAAGCCTTCTTGAAAATGCCCTGGGCCTGATTCACATTTGTGTAATTTTAACTTTTGTTTGCTATTCACAAACTACGAGTTAATAGTAAGTTGATGACTGCAGAGACTCCGGAGACGGTGTGCCGAACTCTGCACATAAGAAGATAGGTCAGGCCTGTCTTCTTTATGTGCATAGTTTTCCACCCTGACTGTAGAGTCTAGACAGTCATAAAGTTATGATTAAATCGTAGTTTGTGAATGCCGAAAAAGAGTAAACGTGTAAGGTTACCTTTGCAAATCATATTTTATTCCTCTTTGCAGTAAGGTGAAGAGGAAATGCTGCAAAAGTGGGTAGGATTACCCCTGGGAACGTTAACCTCATAGGGTAGGAAGGAGCCACAATTCACACCCCTTCCCCCATTAGGTGGTGCCAGGCATAGATGTAACACATGTAGGCACTCTTTGGAGAACACATTGAAGAAGATCAGAAGAAGATTGGACCTGCTGTCTGTGATTGGAGAGGAGCCATGAAGGACTGGACCTGCTTCCTCTTGTACCCAGGACAAAGAAGTGGTCTCCAAGTGTCAGTTTGCTAACCTCATGAGTGGCTACAAGGAGACAACAAGCTGCAAGAGGCCTTTTCCTGGAAGTACCCAGCTGACTGGTGGCAACTGGACCTGGACTGGACCTTGCTGTTGGCCTCTCCCTGATACCCTGTGAGACTTTATGTGCCTCCACTGCGGTCTTGGGAGATATAGAATGTACTCCAGTGGTTGACTGGGACTTAACAGACTAAGGGCCTGATTTAGAGATCTGCTGACAGGTTACTCCATCACAAACATAACTGCTATGCCATCGGCGGTAATACTAGTGCCATCGGATATAATGCCTTATTAATATGGTGTACAGGATATCCGTCAAGTTTGTGATGGAGTAACCCCTCTGCCTAACTCTAAATCAGGCCCTAAGTCAGAAGGTAAAATCTTTGACCTAGATGAGCCTGGTTGCTGTATCTGATCCGCACTGCATCACAGTCAGCCTGAAATCACACCCAGGTCTCGGTATTAGTGTCCATAGACTTTCATTGGCGCCTACTGGTTTTTGGCCCAATCTCTAGTTAAAATTCACAAATTCATAAATTTGATTCCCCTTATTGGGATTTTGTAATTTTGCCATCATCCTGTTTAATCAATTTTGTTCAGGATTTTTATAGTTGTCCTTTTTGACTTTAGACCTGATTACGAGTTCGGCCAACTTACCGCCATACTGCTGTGGCGGAGGTCCCAAGAAAGAGGTGTTAGTTGGCCTGCCGTATTGCGATATCACCACTGGGCCAGTGGTGGTGTTTCTAATTGCAGGAAATGGTTTTTCATATTAATTGGTGCATGAGTGTATATTTTGGCTGCACAAGTGTTAAATGCACACATATGCAGGACACATGTAAAAAAATACCTACTACCAGTACTTTCCCATAGCTGAAGTCCGGACCATATGTGCCTAGTCCAGTCAATAGGTAAATAGTGCAAAACGGCCTTACCTGTATTTCAACGCCAACAGGGTCCTTTTCTTCGGGTCAAGATGCTGCTGTGAAGGGGGACCTGGAAGAAGAGAAACGTGTGAGACTGAAGAAAAGAGAAGGAAAGGGGTGAATATGCACCTCAAATCCTTAAATTTCACCGACTTGAAGCAGATGGTCTTCCCACCACAGGCGGCTCGACAGAAAGCCAACTCGTAATTCCAACTGTGGTGAAATTGTCTGTACCGCCCTCTGAAAGCTGCTTTCCTCCTTCTGCTGTCATGGCGATCTGAGAATGGCTGGCGGTGGCGATGATGCTCCAGCGGTCTTTCGTTCTGCAAACCACCAACATCGTAATACAGCAGGTGGACCACCAACTAGGCGGCAGTGTTTCCAACCCTGTTTCGACTGCGGTTCCCTTAAGGCCAAACTTGTCATCAGGCCCTTTATTACTATTTTGGTACTGCATATATAGTTTACACATTGCCCTAAATTAAGCCTTTATGCTTTGTCCCATAGCTACCAGGGTGGTGAGTTCAGGGTACTTTAGCGACCAGGGGGGTCACCCTAACAATGGTTGTGATTTTTCCTTGAATTTGGCAGTCACATGCTGCAAACAATAATCTAATTTCTTCCAATAGAAAATGTTCTCCAGGACATGAAGAAGTTGCAGTTCGAACATCTCCAGGTGTCAAGAGAGGAGGATCCAAGAGGCCATGCTTGGCCATTCAACTTATAACAGCATTCTCACACACAAATCCATTTGATGTTGCAGTACCAAGGGATGTGATTCAGGCATCTGGGGAAGAAGGGAATGAGGGAGTAGAGCCTCTCAAGAATGACTTTACAAATGTAAAGTTACTACTAATAACTTGTCACCTGTTGGTGAAACTCCCACCACTGGAGTGGAGAGCTCCTTTTGGGAATGTATACTAAAATTTTATAAATTTTATTATTTTTTTAAACATTCAAAAATATTTGAAATTATAATATAAATGTAAAGGGGCCGATTCACGAAGGTACTCACGTGTAATAAAGTTACAAGTGCGGAGTCTCCACACTTGTGGCATAATCTCCGCACTCGGAGTCGAATCTCAGCACGGAACACTGCAGAGTGCCCCATGAGGAGATTCCACCCCAAGTAAGGTGTCTCTGCCACAAGTGCCAAGCCTCCGCACTCGTAGCTTTACTACACGTAAGTACCTTCGAGAATCGGACCCAAAACTAATAAAAATATAATGTTACAGAACTTTACCTCACCAAATTCAATGTGTATTAAATATAAAAATAATTTACATTTATAATAAAATAATATATAATATAATAAATACTACTTTAAGACAGTAATTTTTAACATTAAATTACCCAACCTCACTGACATTTTAATTTTTTTATTTTATAGTAAACTTGGTTAAAAGGGGTCTATTTGATTAAAGATCAACGTTTTCAAACAAGATTATAAATGTTTATTTATTTTTAAACTACATTTATTACTAAACTCTTAAATACTGATCAATATATTTATTTTTTGGTGCTATATATATAAATTCACTGAAAAAATCAAAGGTCAAAGGAGCATTATAGTTAGGCTCAGATTTCACTCGTACAAAACCATAGAAATTCAGCAGTTATAGTTACCTGAGCTAAAAATAACTTACGCCACTGCAATAGACTGCTTTTGACCTTACATATTACATCACTCATGTGACGCCACAATGGTTGTGTGCTGAGGACAGAACCGTTTCGTCCTCTGCACACAACCAGGAAATCCCTGTGCTGTTACAGCAGAGAGGTTTCCTTTTTTTTTATCCTCAGGAGCTGGGAAAGAGCTTCCCCAGCCACAAAAGGCATTTTTTTCCCCATTTAATGTCTAACTATAGCGCCCCTGTAACCTTTGGTATGTATATATATATATATATTCACTGAAAAAACCATAGGTTTCAGGCACGTTATAGTTAGAAATTAGCATTTAAAAAACCTTACAAATTCACTGAAAAAACCATAGGTTTTAGGGACAGTTATAGTTAGTTGGACATTGCACTCGTACAAAACCCGTGAAATTCCCCCGTTATAGTTAGTTCAGCTAACTATAACTTCGCGCCCCGCAATGCACTGCTGATGACGTCACATATTACATCACTCATGACATGGTCAGTGACATCACTGATGACATCACTGATGACATCTCAAATGACATCACTGATGACATCATCTAGTGACTGTGTGTTTCTGTAAAGTTTAAATATTTTTAATATGTATAGGGAAAGGCGTATTGAAGAATGAGTGGGTGTATAAGTGTCTGTATGGATGATTTAGTAGGTGCGTGACTAACTCTATAAGTGAGTGATTAAACGTATCTTACTGAATGCATGGGTTAGTGACTAAACTGGGTGAATGTCTGTATCCGTCTGTCTGTTGCTGTGTAAGTGGCTGCATGGGTTTGTGAATAGCTACATGAGTGTCTATATGAGTTATTGATTGGTTGTCAGAGTATCTGTATGGGTGCCTGAGTGTTTGTGTGGGTGGGGTGTGTGCGACTCTGTGCATAGATGTGTGAGTGGGTGATTCACTGGGTGGATGGTTTCAAGAGTGCATCTGTGATAGACTGTATGGGTGGGTAAGTGTGTGTAAGAGTGTGTTAGTGAGTGAATGTATGTCCCAGTGGTACATGTGTGAGTAACTACATATGTGAAAGGCAGTATATATGTGTGTTGGAGTATATAAATAGCTATAAGCGAGAGTGTGTGATTGTGTTAGTGACTGTATGGATGAGTGTGTGCTTGTATCAGTGATTGTATAAGAGCGTAAGAATGTGCTAGTATTTGTATGAGTAAGTGAGCTGATGTGTGTATAACTGTATAGGTGAGTAAATGGCAGTGTGTTTAATTATTTGCATGACTGACTAGGTGTGCGAGTACCTCTACGGATGAGTGGCGGTGTTTGAGTGTCTATATAGGAGTATGAGTGCATATGATAGTCCTGTACTGAGTGACCGTAAGTATGAGTGACTGTACGGGTGAGTGAGTGGATGTGTGTGTAGACCTAAGAATCAGTGAGTGGGTCTGTAGTTATTGGTGTTGGAGTGTCTATGGTTTTGCGAATGGCAGTCTGTAATTTAGAGTGGGTGTATCAAAGGTTATATTAGGGTGTGAGGAGGTGCATCAGATTATCACGTGGATGATGTCATCAGTGATGTCATCAGTGATGTCATTTGAGATGTCATCAGTGATGTCATCAGTGATGTCACTGACCATGTCATGAGTGATGTAATATGTGACGTCATCAGCAGTGCATTGCGGGGCGCGAGTTATAGTTAGCTGAACTAACTATAACGGGTGAATTTCATGGGTTTTGTACGAGTGCAATGTCCAACTAACTATAACTGTCCCTAAAACCTATGGTTTTTTCAGTGAATTTGTAAGGTTTTTTAAATGCTAATTTCTAACTATAACGTGCCTGAAACTTATGGTTTTTCAGTGAATTTCAAAGGTTTTTAAATGCTAATTCCTAACTATAACATGTCTGAAACCTATGGTTTTTTTCAGTGAATTTCAAAGGTTTTGTAAATGACAATTTTTAAATGTATTAATTGTTATATTTATTTTTTGATACTGATTTACAACATTTTTTTAAACTATTTATTTTTAGATATTTTATTTTTTAAATTACATTGTAATTACATTATACATTACATTACAAAATATACTTTCTCAGAATGAATTACTTTAGTTTAAATACTTTGCAAATAGGCAATAGACTTTTAAGTACAGTAGTTACAGTTGTTGCAATGGGCAACACAATTTCAAACACAATGCAACATTGAGCTCAATGTGAATTTCTAGTTAAATGCAATTAGTTACTTTATGGATTACTTTTCTAACCACAGGACTGGATCCTAGATTCAGTCCTGGGACATCTCCTGTAAACAGTTGAGTAAAAGCGTTTTGGTTACAGTAGTGATTTTTTAAGGAATATTATTGTATTTTAAAAGTTGACACTTAGAAACTTCTTCACATAGAATCACCAATGTTATCCTATGGGAGGAAATTCACTTAGCAGGTAAGTAGTGTTATCGTTACTTTTTCTTACTCAGTGGTGGATCCTGGATCCAGCACTGGTGCATCTCCTGTAAACAGTTGAAAGAATGCGTTTAAGTCATACAGGCGATTTTTAAGGAATATTTGTAGTTTGTGAAAATCGACACTTTGAAACCTTTCTGCTGAAAACCAGACAATGGATTTCTATGGAAGGAAATACAAGTTACTGGTAAGTACGGTTAGAATTACTTTTCAGGGTCAGTGCTGGGCTAAAAGATGCGGCACTGGGTTCTCTCCTGATAACAGGTGAGTAAATCGGAATTCGTAGTTCGGCTGATTTTAGAGGAATATTATAAAGTTCCAAAACTCCACACTTAATTTCCAAGTGAAACCAGTCAATGTTAGCCTATGGAAGGAAATTCAAGTTACTGGTAAGTACGGTTAGAATTACTTTTCAGGATCTGTACTGGGCTCAAAGATGCAGCACTGAGGTCTCTCCTGATAACAGGTGAGTAAATCGGAATTCGTAGTTCGGCTGATTTTAGAGGAATATTTGTATGTTTCAAAAATCGACACTTGGAAACTTTTTCAGCAAAAAGCAGGCAATGATATCCTATGGAAGGAAATTCAAGTTACTGGTAAGTACGGTTAAAATTACTTTTCAGGATCAGTACTGGGCTCAAAGATGCAGCACTGAGGTCTTTCCTGATAACAGGTGAGTAAATCGGAATTCGTAGTTCGGCTGATTTTAGAGGAATATTTGCACAATGGTGAAGGAAGGGGGTGGGGCCTGAGGTGACATGTCTGCAAACACGCCCTGTGGCGCGTTTTAAGTTGGAGAATTAATTCCTCCTCAATCCCGAGGGTCCCTAGGGGCCAACTAGCCGACCAGATACCTCCAGTATACACCAGAGAGCTGTGTTGTAGAGAGGTGTTCAGAGGCCACGCCCCTTTTTACAACACTCTGCAACGCAGCTCCGTGGCGCTTATTTGACGGATCTTCGCGAAATTTTCAAAACTCGTGGGGCGCTCCGGTCCGCTCCTATCCTGAAAGTCTCGGGGTGATTCGTCAAGTGGGGGCCGAGAAAAAAAGAGGGTCCCAAAATGTGTTTTTCTCATGCAATTTTCCATAGGAACCTTTCATCGCAGCTACAGCCCGAACTGCTGAACGGAATTACACCAAATTTGCCAAAAAGGTAGCCCTTGGTTCAGAGTCGTGCCTTTTGCTTAAATGGTGTAAATCCGTTCAGTAGTACCTGAGAAAATCAAAAGTAAAATCACATATATATCTATGGCCGCGTAGGGTCCGCGTACCCTCCCGATCACGAGCTGCATGCTAATTGGCTGTCAACACTCCAAATCAGGAAGTGTTGGCAGCCATTTTGTGCCTCGGTAGAACCGAGGCACAGAAACAAGTCGCAAAACGGAAAAAGGGGGCAGGGTAGAATCACCCTGACCCCCTAGGTCTGCTCAGGGGGTCCCACAAGGACCCCCTGGGAAGAAAAAAACATTTTTATTTTTTTTTAAATCGGCGGGATGCGCTTAGGGTGCGCGGATCCTGCCATGATAAAAAAAACGGGGGCATGCGGGGGTTTATTTATAATATGTGGGGGGGCCTCTAAGCCCCTTGGACCGCCACCCCCCGGGGCTTTAAAAAAAATGGTGTGGGAGGGCTCTCGGCCCTCCCGCAGCCGCGGGGACCGCCACCCCCGGGACTTCTTTTTTTAAAATTAGAAGTACCTGTGTGGGGGGGCTCCAGCCCCCCCACATGCCCCGGGGACCGCCACCTCCCCGGGGCACTAACAAAATAAATGTGGGGGTCCGTTTCGGACCCCCGAAGCCCCGGGGACCACCACCTCCCTGGGGCTATGTAGATGTTGGGAGGGGGGCCGCGCGGCCCCCCTCCTGGAGCCTGTGGTGGCCCCGGGGACTGCCACCCTCCAGGGCCGGCTCCTGCAGTGTCCCGGGGTGCCTACCCCCGGGACACTGCTGTTTGCAATGGCAGGACGGGAGCCGCGCGGCTCCCGTCCTGTCACTGCAAACTTGCTTTGCCTCATTGAAGCGAGAGCAGGAAACCTGCTCTCGCTTCAATGAAGCAAAGCAGATTGCTTTTCCATAAGGGGAGCTGCATGTCAGCAGCTCCCTTATGGAAAAGCAATGCCGGCTCCCGCAGGACGCGGGGAGCCGGCGGGACCGTGCGTGGTATTGGGGACCCCCACGGTCCCCAATGAGTGGCGAGGCCCCGGGGGATGGGGTCCCCGGGGCCATTAGTGGCCCGGGAGGGGGGCCACGCAGCCCCCTCCCCAAAAATATATATATTTTTTTTTTATTAAAAAACGTAAAGGCCGGCCCCGGGGGATGGGTTCCCCGGGGCCTTAAATGGCCTGAGGAGGGGGGCCAAGGAGCCACCCTCCAAATATTTATTTTTAAAAAAAAGAGGGCATGCCCCGGGGGATGTGGTCCCCAGAGCCAAAAGAGGCCCAGGGAAGGGGGGCCATGCGGCCCCCTTCCCGTTTTTTGTTTTTTTAAAAAGAAAATCATCAGGCCTCGGGTGATGGGGTCCCCGGGGCCAAAAGTGGCCGAGGGAAGGGGAGCCACGCAGCCCCCGTTTCATACAAAAAAAAAGACCGGCATCGTGCCGGAGGCCCTGCCCCCTCTCTGCAGCAGTCTGCAAATGCACCCCCTGGTGCGTTGTAAGAAGGGGAAGTAAATCCCCTTGAATACTGGGGGTCCCTGGGGGCCAACTAGCCCACCAGGAACCTCCAGTATGCGCCAGGGGGCTGCGTTGCAGAGAGGTGTACAGAGGCCACGCCCCTTTTTACACCTCTCTGCAACGCAGCTCTGTGGCACTTTTTGGAGGTACATGGTGGGCTAGTTGGACTCCAGGGACCCTCAGGATTCAAGGGGACTTAATCCCCCAACTTAAAACGTGCCACGGGGCGTGTTTGCACAGTGGTGAAGGGAGGGGGCGGGGCTTCAGGTGACATGTGTGCAAACAGGCCCCATGGCGCGTTTTAAGATGGGGAATTAAATCCCCTTCAATCCTGAGGGTCCCTGGGGGACAACTAGCCCACCAGGTACGTCCAGAAAGCGCCACAGAGCTGAGTTGCAGAGAGGTGTAAAAAGGGTCGTGGCCTCTGAACACCTCTCTGCAACGCAGCTCCCTGGCACATACTGGAGGTACAGGGTGGGCTAGTTAAGCATTTTGAAGTGAAGGAGCAATAGAAGTCAGGAAAAGGCTGGAGCTGAATGAGGTAGTTTTCCAAAGGAAAAGCAGTTAAAATGGAGGCGTTTTAAAAATATACATATTTATATTTCATTGGATGCTGTCAGCATGAAAGTGAATAAAATTAGGTACTGTGTTGGATGCCTTAGCAAGAAGTCTTATAATTGGCTGTTGTTTAAGAAAATAAACATGGATTGTTTTAAATCTGTGCAATAAAGCACACCTGCTGTATCTTATTTGGAAGCAGCATGTTCCATCTAGAATGTGCTGTGAACTTTTGACCTACTGGTTCCACTGGGTTGCTAGGTACATTGAGCTAAGACTATATTGGGGGGAAGGGTGTTAAAGAGAGAACATTTTTTAAAAAGTTTACGAGTGATGACACAATGTAAGTAATAGCAATTTTTAATTTCCAACTCAGGACTATGTAATAAACTGTTGAGCAGTATTTAAATTTCAAAAAAATGAAGCTAGATATAGGTTTGAACTCCCGATGATCGCGAATCCATTGCAAAACCATGCCGACAGGAACCTCGTTTTAAAAGAGAGGGAAAGGGTTAACAGATGCTTACCATTCACAAGTGGAGATGCAGTAGTCTAAAATGAAAGACATGATTTCATTTGCTGCTTTTCTCATGATGATAGAGTGGAAAGTTGAAGAGCTTGCCATTTTAGAGTTGCTTTGTATGAGAGTGGTGTACCATTTTTCTGCTTAGTTTTTACAAATCTTAACAGTGTCAAAACTATCCAGAAAGAGCTAAAACAACAATATAATCTACAAACTCAATTAACTGGTATATATATAACTTTGTAATTATTAAAAAAAATTTACATTAGAAATGAAGATGTATATGGGAGTTTGATTAAAATAAGTATCACAGTGATGTGAAAAAATAAGAGATGAACGGTGTCTGTTAGAGGGTATGTGTTTAAGAGGTTAGTGGTGAATATTTTGGGAAGTAACAGAAAAATGAATTAGTGCCTCTTTATTACATTGTGTATTTTATTGAAAAATAACAGTATAGTCTTATGGAAAGTTGCAATGAGGAACTAAGAATGTTTTAAATATACTAAAACACAAAGGTGCACAACTTAGTAGCAAGAAACAATAGACACATCACAAAGCATCAAGTCCGTGTCCATAATAAATCAACATCGGAGTTCCACCCCCTGGGTATATGTTGCGCTGAAATTGCCCAAAGTTCTTATCCTTCGTGTGACGATAAAGTCAAGATAACTATTCCTTAATTAGAAAAGGCAGGATTCATTCATAGGAATAGTACCCTCCACACGAATCCTTCCGGAGTGCGCCTCACTGTGATATAGTGGGCCAACAGTTGAAACGGGCAATCTCCCAATACAGCCTTGATATGGCTGAAAAAATACGGCGACCTCGAACAATCTCCTCTGAGGACGAAGACGGTATATGCAACATATACCCAGGGGGTGGAACTCCGATGTTGATTTATCCCCAGGAGTGTCCGCCTTTTTTGGCTCTAATGCCCTGAAGAAGTCCATTATTGGACGAAACGCGTCGGCTGTGGTTTTTTTATATCAAGAATATTTCGAAAAATAAAAGAAGAAAATATATGGAAAATATTATGGACTCGGACTTGATGCTTTGTGATGTGTCTATTGTTTCTTGCTACTAAGTGGTGCACCTTTGCGTTTTAGTTTGTTTGTTATAATCCTGTTTTGGATTGCACCGCGGCAGTGGGTGTGTTAACGGTGTGCACACACTATCATTGGAGAAATCCTATTACACTAATTAGGGATAGTGGGTCAGGTGCTAGGTCTTTACGGGGTACACTGCCAAACTTGTGTGTTTTTTCAATGTTTTAAATATCTAAACATCATGTGCAGATTAGATTCATCTGTCATTTGCATTCTGGGAGTTGTAGTACTTTTAGTAATATTATTAAACAGGAATAGTGTAGTGATGAATAAAAGATGAGAACATGTTGTCCGCCTGTATATGGATTAGAAAGAAGTAATACTTGTTAGGTATGTACTGGGAAGTGTTTTTCAATGTGGTTTTTAACTTATATTACCACTTTGCATATGCTTAGATGGTGAGATATGGTTTTTGTGCTTATACATAGTTATATATACAGTGGGACTTTTGAGTTTGCTTAAAGATGCAGAGAGGTGTATATTTTGGGAAAGATGGCTTGAAGATGTACATCTATTAAGAAATCGCATATATGTTTACATGGTGATCTATGTACAGTAAGGCTGATGAAAATTTCATGTATATGGTGAGGGTAGTGTTTTTCTTTAAACATGCTTTGTTTAACATTGAGAAGGATTAATAGTGGAGAATGCCTAGAAAATTCTTGTGCTAGCTTCATTTCGAGTGTAACTTTTGTTTGAGATATGCTGAATATATGTTTTAGAAGAAGTATTTAAGAAATGATGTAGGTATGCCATTCGCAACAGGTTTTGTGCTTTGAAAAATTTCAAAATGTTGTTTTCTGTTTTAGAAACTTACTGATGCATGTGCATGCTCAGTATCGAATCAATGTATGTTTCTAGAGGGCCATGTATGCAATTATATATTAAGGGAGATACCTAGATTTCACTCACACATAGCTCAGAAGAAAAGCATGTATACAGTAAAACAGGTAGTTTGATACTGACAGAAGGAAATAACCAATGAGACAGAGATATAGTAACAACAGTTATATATCGAACAGCAATGAAGGTACAGTCAGTATTCAGGCACTCATGGAAAAACCCAGCCACTACTCAGGCAGTCATCGAATCTGTGATTCACTATCTATGGAGTTATTCAATAATCCAGAAACTACACATGTACTCTTGCAATCAGGCAGACAGAAATTATGTAGTCATCGATGTATGCAGGCACTACGTATACATTCATGTAATCACCTGGTTACTAACTATTGACTTATGCAATTAACAAGGCTGTAACTATGCAATCATTATAACATTTGCGCAGAACCTATGCAGCCATCTATACACCCACTTACAACCCATACAGTCATTGAAATACTGAGGCACACGTGTGCACTGATGAAACACTCGGGCAGATTTACAAGAAACTAACGCAGCGCGGTGCAGCAAGTAATTTTGCTGCACCGCGCTGCGTTAGTTTCGAAGCATAGGGATGTGACATATTTACAACAATATGTCACATCTCTGTGCTTTCCTCTGCGCTGGCGCACAAACTGCTGCCATGCGCAGGCACCCTTGCACCATGGTGCAAGGATGCCTGCATCGTGGGGAGATTGTTTTTGTGCAAGAAGGGGTACCTTCCTGCACAAAAACAATCATTTGAGGTGATTTCCTCTTCCAATGTGTGCTGTAGAATGCAGCACGCATTGAAAGCGGAAAAAAACGAGGAGAAATTAAAACATTTCTACTCGTTGCACCTCGCTACACCACCCCTAGGGTGGCATAGCATTCTGACGCATTTCCAGATTTACAATTCCTCGTAAATCTGGAAATGTATCAGTGGATATGGGTGTTGCGTGGGAACACCCATGTCACGCCCCTTACATGCAAAGTGTTGCGTGAAAAGGGGTGATATTTACAAGCACAGGTAAAGTCATGCAGGGTGGCTTTACCTGTGCTTGTAAATATCACTCAACAGGTTGCGCCGCCAGTGCGTCACGCAATGGGATGCACCGGCGCCACAAGGGGCTTGTAAATCTCCCCCTCAGGCTCTACTCATGCACTCATGTAATTACGTAGAGAGTACAATTGTAGTAAACCTATCACTCATCCAGTACCTATGCAGTCATTTAATTACTGAGCCAATAGTCTTGCACTAATACAATCACCCCAGCAGTATAAATATTTTCATCCAACTCTCAAGCTTTAACAATGGAATCATGCAGTCACTCAGACACTAGTCATGCACTCATCTAATTAGGTAGGCACTACTGATGCACTTATTCAATTCTCCAGGCACTACCCATGTAGTTATGTAAGCATCCAGGCACTACCTGTTCAGTCAACCAAAAAGAAATGGGCAGTATCCAATCACTGAAACACTATTAATCCACTCAACCAATAGGCTAGGTGCTATGCAAGGGCTTAAACAATCATGTATGCACTATCCATGTACTGCATAAATCACCTATATATTATGTATGCACTCTCGCAATTATCCAGGTACTAGAGTTGCACTCATTTAATCATCTTACCAGTATCTATGCATGTATTGAATTACTGAAACATCAGTCACGCACTTGTCAAATCATTCAGGCTCTACTTATGCACTCATCCAAACACCCAGATACTAATGGTATACTCATGCAAACATGCAGGCAGTAAGTATGCAGATATGGAATGACTCATGGAGTTATGACATAATTAGGGAATCATTTAGGCACTACTTGTATCCTAAGGGAATCACCTAGGCACTACCTATGCACTCATTCAATCATCCAGGGAGCATTGATATATTCAACCACAAACCCATGTATTTACAAGTTTTACTGAGGAATATGGAGTCTTTAGACAATATGTGTGGTAGGTTTAATTACATGAGTGCATGAGTAGAGCCTGAGTTTTCATTAGTGCACGTGTGTGCCTCAGAATTTCAATGACTGCATGGGTTGTAAGTGGGTGTTTAGATGGCTGCTTAGGTTCTGTGCAAATGTTATAATGATTGCGTAGTTACAGCCTTGTAAATTTAGATTTAAATTTAAAAAAGTTTAGAAGAAGGAGAGATGCAGTGAAACGGAAAAACTAGTTGAGAGAGTAGGTAAGGCCTTTGCTTTGAAGAGGAAGCTTTTCATTTTGATTCTAAATAGAATGAAGACTCGACAAAATGACGTTGTGCATGAGGAGGAGACAAAACTAGAAGAAAAGATTAGTGAATAGAAGTAACTGTTGTACAGTTTTTAGTGGACAATGGATACATACTTCTTGTACAGAGGCTTTCTTTAATGAAGAAAGCTATCTCCAGGATAACAAATGAGTTCATGCTATTGATTAAAGAGGATGATGTTATGAAATAAAGAAGGGTAGTCCTATAGCAAACGAGGTGATGGTACTTAGAAATGTAGAATAAGTTAATGCAGAAGAGGTAAAAGGAAGGAGTAGTTGGGGTACTGTATACAAATGGAATTGCAGTAATGTTTCTAGTATTAGACAGTAATCCATTGATATATTCAGAAAATTCCTATGTATCTTTCTATGGCAAAGTTTAAAACACAAAATAAGTTATACCACTTAATGCGAACTTTAGGTAGTAGGCTGAATCATGCTTTATGTTTACTAGATATAAATAGAGCACTTTTGCATGGTAGTGTGGCAGATGTAGGAAAGGTTTGTGGTGATGTGCAGTTTTGTTTCTTGGGTCCTGAGTAGGATTCTAGGGAAAATGAAGAGTTGTTGAGAGGAGGAGTAGCACAACAACACACATATATTACAGTTGATAGTTTTAAAAAATAGATTACAAAATGTAACACAGTGTTCTGTAAAAAAAACAGAGTATGCTTCAATATGTTGTTGATGCACTTACTAGAATATTTAAACACAGACCGTTGACTTATATTTAAAAAGTGAAAAAGTAAATTATAATAACTGGCAAAAGTTACGTGCATATTTATTTGTAGAGGGACAGTTTGACTTGTCTATAAAGCAAGTTATATGTAAGTAGTGTTACAATAAATTAAAAGATAATAAAATGAACAACACATAGATATTAGATACCCATTTTGTAAGATAATAAAATGCCTGCTAATGTAGAAAAACTATAAAGAGCCAAAAATAAAAAAATAAATCAATATTTATTATTTTTTCCAGCATTGCGAAGGGTCGTTATGGACTGCTCTTCAGCTCTCACTACAACTCCACTATCCATGCAGTATGATGCCATTGGGGAAAAGTGTGGAGCCAAATCTTGAGGTTGAGATTGAACGTTTGAATGGACTCTCTGCTTCGGTGTTGTTGTGCTGCTTTTGAAGTCGAGGGTCCTTCAGCTTTGCGTTGCCTTCTTGCTGCTCACTATGAACTCCTCTTATGAAATGTGAAAAAATATAAAAGGGGGGAAAAAATACCATGTGTGATTTTTGGCAGCATAGTGAATAGCTGTAACACACTGCTCACCAGCTGTTATAACAACACTACATTCCATGCAATACGTGGCCATTCTTGAAAACTCTGGAGCCGTATCTGTTGTAGTAGTCTGCACCTCTGAAGGGACTTTCTGGCCGGGAATTGGTGCTGCTACCACTAATGTAGATGGTCCTACATCTTCCCTCCGCTTGATCGGCAGTTGGAGGCATTTTCTATGATACGTTTTAAGATGATATAACATGAACGTCGTCCCACATGAGTCCATAGAAAGTCTCTAGCCAAAATGTACCACCTGCTTACATTAAACTTCTGGAAAAGAAGATTCAAGAAGGAGGAGTGGGTGTATATTTCCTATTCATTTTACTGAACAGTATACTATCCAATGATATTCCTTAATTTCACGGTCATGTGATGTTTTGAGATTGTGCAATGCACTAGTTTGGCAACAATTTTTAGTTCCACATGAGTTTAGGTGACAATGGGTAGTTTGATGGGTGTTTGGTAGTTATTTTCTCTTTGTGAGTTCAGATGTTGAGTTATTTTTTTAAACTGCTCTTTTTTATAAATGTGTTGTTAAAATAAAGTTAAACCAATATGTTACTGAACAGATAGACTCAAATTTTGTGTAAAATATGTCTGTATATCTGTTTTCACTTTGGTATTTGTATTCATGACTACTGATGTTATTGCAACCTCTGGGGTTGCTGTGAAGATAAAAATGCATTTTTGGTTTAGTTATTTCGGCAAATGAATACAAAGGAAAAAGTTAAATTAGTATCTTACTAAATAGCTACACTGAAACATCATGTAAAATATGTCTATATATGTGTTTTATGCTTTGTTTAAAACACCCGGTATTCGCAGTCTGTCCTTGGCAATGGCACTCATAGAATCATACAGGCACTACCTGTACAATCATCAAGGACGTCCTTTCTCCATCATTATGAAAACGCACCTCCTGTCATAGTACTAGTTTGGGGATGAAGTCTCCTTGGCTATTGAGGGTATTTGGGGGCCAAGTATCCCTCTTGTTACCTCCAACAAGTCCCACACAGTCAGTTTGCTAAGAGGTCTTTGGAGGCCACACACCCCTTTCTGCACCACTCTGCAAACACGTCGCCTGGCATACTACTGGTTGGGAAATAAAGTTGTCTTGGACGCGAAAGGACCTTGGGGACCAAGAAGCCCTCCTGGTACTTTCTATAAGTCCTACTCAGCGGGATTTCTGAGAGCTGGTCAGAGGCCCCATCCACCTTTCCACACCATTCTGCAATTACCATTGCTACTCAAAAAACATGGAAATTCACTGAAAAAAATCAAAGGTTACAGGTAAGTTATAGTTAGGAATTAGCATTTAAAAAACCTTAAAAATTCACTGAAAAAAACAAATATTACAGAGCTGTTATAGTTAGGAAATAGGATTTTTTTAAACTTAGATATTCACTGAACAAACCAAAGGTTACAGGGACGTTATAGTTAGGCTGATATTTCACTCGTACAAAACCAGAGACATTCAGCAGTTATAGTTAGCTGAGCTAACTATAACTCGCGCTGCCGCAATGCACTGCTTATGACCTCACATATTACATCACTCATGCCATGGTCAGTGACATCACTGATGACATCACTGATGACATAATCTACAGAATCTCTGATGCACCACTCACATCCCATCTAACCTTTCATACACCCACTCCAACTTTCACACTACCATTCTAAAATCCATTGACACACCCATGCCAGTACTTACATACCCACTCACTGATTCATAGGTCTACACACACATTCACTCACTCACCCATACATCCACTCATACACCCACCCACTCACTCACTAATAGAGCCACTGACATATCCACTCATACACCCATACAGCCACTCACACATTGTCAGACACTCATACAGCTACTCACTCACCCATAGAGTCAATCACACAGCCACTTACTCACCTATACAGCTATACACATATCAACTAACTTGTTCATACAGATACTAACACATACTTGCCTATACAGTCACTGACACAAGTACACACTCACCCATACAGCCACTCTCACAATCACTCACTCACTTATATACTCCAACACTCACCTCTACTGCCTTTCACATATGCAGTTACTCATTCATATACCACTGACACATCCATTCACTTACTGACAGAGCCATACGCACACTCACTCACCCATACAACCCCTCTCAGATGCACTCATGAACCCATACAGCCAGTGATTCACCCACTCACTCATCCATGCAGGGAGTCACACATACCCTCACCCATCCACACAGACACTCTCACACCCATACAGGTACTCATAATTCCAATCACTAACCCATACAGCTACTCAGGTACCTCTTACCAACCCATGCAGCCACTTACACACCAACTGACAGACTGATACAGACATTTATGCAAATTAGTCACTCACCCATACATTCACTGAGGCACGTATAATCACTCACTTATAAAGTCACGCACCCACTAAATCATCCATACAGGTACTCATACACCCACTGATTCATCAATACACCTTGGTGTATATATATATTTAACGCTCAAACGTTTTAGGAACACTCACAGTCACCAGATGATGTCATCAGTGATGTCATCCAGAAATTGTGAGAGTTTTCTAAAAGTTTTTGTGTGTTAAACGTATATACTAAGGTACCACAAAAGTTAAATTAGTATACTTAGTGTACTACTAATGAGTGATTCCTTTTTTAACACAGTTTATGTGAGTCGCTGTGTGACTGTATGTATCCTTGTGTGAGTGGGTGCCTGAGTGAGTGTACAGGTGTGTGAGTGGGTGTGTGAGTGGCTGTATGGGTGTATAAATGGGTGTCTGAGGAGCTGTGTGGATGACCTAGTGGCTCTGTGAGTGGCTGTATTGGTGAGTGAGTGGGTGTGTTAGTGGCTGTATGAGTGGGTGAGTGAGTGGATGTGTGAGTGGCTGTATGAGTCAGTGTGTCTGTGACTGTATGCATGAGTGAGTGGGTGTCTGAATTGCTGTATAAGTGAGTGACTGAGTGTGTAACACAAACACTCCCACATATATATATATTATATATATATTATCTACTGGCGGTCGCCAGTAGATAGTTATAGTTAAAACCTATTATCCATAGGAAATCCGCGACATTCTATTTGAAATAACGTTGGCGCCGGTTGACGAATCTTTGCGAAAGTTTCCAACTTGTTGGGGCGCTCTGGTCCGCTCCTATCCTGAAAGTCTCGGGGTGATACGTCAAGCGGGGGCCGAGAAAAAAGGGGGATCCCAAAACACGTTTTCCCCATTCATTTTTCCATAGGAACCTTTAGTCGCAGCTACAGCCCGAACTGCTGAACGGAATTACACCAAATTTGGCAAAGAGGTAGCCCTTGGTTCAGTGTCATGCCTTTTGCTTAAATGGTGTAAATCCGTTCAGTAGTTCCTGAGAAAATCAAAAGTAAAGTCACATATATATCTGGGCGGAGCCTAACCACCCATGTCATCGTGAGATCTGATTGGCTGTCAGCACTTCATCCTAGAATTGCTGGCAGCCATCTTGGGACCAATATAAATGATAGTACCTCATTGAAATGCATTGTAGTGAATAGAAGATTTTGAGGATCACCAAAAGGAGAACTATAAAGGGTGATAACAGGCTTTAGTTACATTAGAATTTATTTGTTGATGGTACCATACTAATTTTAGGAATTGTGGTGTATTCTAAGGTGATTTTACCATGTGAAAAACCTTCTGCTGGGATATCATGAATCATGTTTGAGAGAACACTATTTTCTCATGCTTGTCCCGTGGAGGTTTGGAAGGTGCTCCAGAAGCTAAAATGAGAGCATATTTTCTGTAAATTCACATTATCTTTCTCAGTCATGTGAGAATGAAGTCTGACATTCTCAGTAAAACATGTACATCCAACAAGGGCAGAGACTGTCAGTTGATTCCTTTGTGTTCTACTGCAGCTTCCCAGAGTGTTCTAAAGAACAACTAGAGTGCTAACAGCCTTACTTATGACAAAAGTATGGCACACCTGAAGCCATCTTGATTGGAATAAACTGGTAACACTTAAACAATTTAATTTAAAAAGGAACAAAATGATGGGGTTCATTTTGTCATAGAAATTATGGTTAGTGCTGTAGAAAGAAAAATTAGGACATGTTTCAAGTGTGATCTCAAATATCTTCCTGTTATATTTCAACAGGAGCAGCCTGCCAGTTGATGCCTTTGTGTTCTACTGCAGCTTCCCAGAGTGTTCTAAAGAACAACTAGAGTGCTAACAGCCTTACTTATGACAAAAGTATGGCACACCTGAAGCCATCTTGATTGGAATAAACTGGTAACACTTAAAACATTTAATTTAAAAAGGAACAAAATGATGGGGTTCATTTTGTCATAGAAATTATGGTTAGTGCTGTAGAAAGAAAAATTAGGACATATTTCAAGGGTGATCTCAAATATCTTCCTGTTATATTTCAAGAGGAGCAGCCTGCCAGTTGATGCCTTTGTGTTCTACTGCAGCTTCCCAGAGTGTTCTAAAGAACAACTAGAGCGCTAACAGCCTTACTTATGACAAAAGTATGGCACACCTGAAGCCATCTTGATTGGAATAAACCGGTAACACTTAAAACATTTAATTTAAAACGGAACAAAATGAGGGGTTCTTTTTGAAATAGAAATTATGGTTAGGGCTGCAGAAAGAAAAATTAGGGCATGTTTTAAGTGAGATCTCAAATCCTCTTCTATTTCATTAGAAAATTCTGACATGCAGACTGAAACAATCACTTTCAATACCAGCAGCAGACTACCAGTTAACTCCCTGGTGAGCAGTAGCTTTACTCCAGTGATCTAATGAGCAACTAGAGTGCTAACATTCTGAATTTATGGCAGATGTGAGACACATCTGAATGCCTTCTTGATGGAATCAAAGTAAAAAACTGAAAGCATTTCCTACTGAGGAGACTGCAGTAAATGAAGAAATTAGGAAACTTCATAACAAAGAAGTCTTCCAAGATGGCCACCAGTGAAAAAAGAGCCCAAATGTAGCACAAATATTACCCAGATGTAGCCCACATATAGCCCAATGACAAAAGTGTGCAAAACACTTTTTATTTTTAGTTTTTTGCAGTTTTATGTAGTGCAGACTGGTCAGGTATTGGAGCATTGCATCTTAAAACATGACCCCCCTACACTACAAAAACACCACTGCACTACCTTAAACCCTAAAACACTACCCCCAGAACGACCCCCTACACTACACAAGCACCACTGCACTATCCTAAACCCTAAAACACTACCCCCAGCACGACCCCTACACTACCCAAACACCACTGCACTACCCTAAAACATGACCCCCTACATTACACAAACACCACTGCACTACCCTAAACCCTAAAACACTACCCCCAGCATGACCCCCTACACTATACAAGCACCACTGCACTACCCTAAACCCTAAAACACTACCCCCAGCACGACCCCATACACTACAAAAACACTGCACTACCCTAAACCCTAAAACACTACCCCCAGCACGACCCCTACACTACCCAAACACCACTGCACTAACCTAAATCCTAAAACACTACCCCCAGCATGACCCCCTACACTACCCAAACACCACTGCACTACCCTAAAACATGACCCCCTACACTACACAAACACCACTGCACTACCCTAAACCCTAAAACACTACCCCCAGCACGACCCCCTACACTACACAAGCACCACTGCACTACCCTAAACCCTAAAACACTACCCCCAGCACGACCCCTACACTGCCCGAACACCACTGCACTGCCCTAAACCCTGAAACACCAGCCCCTGCATGACCCCTACACTGCCCGAACACCACTGCACTGCCCTAAACCTAAAACACCACCCCTAGCACGACCCCTACACTGCTCGAACACCACTGCACTGCCCTAAACCCTGAAACACCACCCCCTTCACGACCCCCTACACTGCCCGAACACCACTGCACTGCCCTAAACCCTGAAACACCACCCCCAGCATGACCCCCTACACTGCCCGAACACCACTGCACTGCCCTAAACCCTGAAACACTACCCCCAGCAAGACCCCCTACACTGCCCGAACACCACTGCACTGCCCTAAACCCTGAAACATCACCCCCAGCAAGACCCCTACACTGCCCGAACACCACTGACCTAAACCCTGAAACACCACCCCCAGCACGACCCCCTACACTGCCCGAACACCACTGCACTGCCCTAAACCCTGAAACACTACCCCCAGCATGACCCCCTACACTGCCCGAACACCACTGCTCTGCCCAAAACCCTGAAACACCAGCCCCAGCACGACCCCCTACAGTGCCCGAACACCACTGCACTGCCCTAAACCCTGAAACACCAGCCCCGGCACAACCCCCTACACTGCACGAACACCACTGCACCACCCTAAACCCTGAAACACTACCCCCAGCAAGACCCCCTACACTGCCCGAACACCACTGCACTGCCCTAAACCCTGAAACACCAGCCCTAGCACACCCCCGTACACTGCCCGCACACCACTGCACTGCCCTAAACCCTGAAACACCAGCCCCAGCACAACCCCGTACACTGCCCGAACACCACTGCACTGCCCTAAACCCTGAAACATCACCCCCAGCAAGACCCCCTACACTGCCCGAACACCACTGACCTAAACCCTGAAACACCACCCCCAGCACGACCCCCTACACTGCCCGAACACCACTGCACTGCCCTAAACCCTGAAACACTACCCCCAGCATGACCCCCTACACTGCCCGAACACCACTGCTCTGCCCAAAACCCTGAAACACCAGCCCCAGAACGACCCCCTACACTGCCCGAACACCACTGCACTGCCCTAAACCTTGAAACACCAGCCCCTGCACGACCCCTACACTGCCCGAACAACACTGCACTACCCTAAACCCTGAAACATCACCCCCAGCACGACCCCCTACACTGCCCGAGCACCACTGCACTGCCCTAAACCCTGAAACACCAGCCCCAGCACGACCCCCTACACTGCCCGAACACCACTGCACTGCCCTAAACCGTGAAACTCCAGCCTCAGCACGACCCCCTACACTGCCTGAACACCACTGCACTGCCCTGAACCCTGAAACACCAGCCCCAGCACAAGACCCTACACTGCCCGAACACCACTGCACTGCCCTAAACCCTGAAACAACACCCCGTGCATGACCCCCTACACTGCCCGAACACCACTGCACTGCCCTAAACCCTGAAACACCACCCACAGCGCGACCCCTACACTGCCCGAACACCACTGCACTGCCCTAAACCCTGAAACACCACCCCCTGCACAACCCCCTACACTGCTCGAACACTACTGCACTGCCGTAAACCCAGAAACACCATCCCCAGCACGACCCCCTATACTGCACGAACACCACTGCACTGCCCTAAACCCTGAAACACTACCCCCAGCAAGACCCCCTACACTGCCCGAACACCACTGCCCTAAACCCTGAAACACCACCCCCAGCAAGACCCCCTACACAGCCCGAACACCACTGCACTGCCCTAAACCCTGAAACACCAGCCCCTGCATGACCCCCTACACTGCCCGAACACTACTGCACTGCCCTAAACCCTGAAACACCACCCCCAGCACGACCCCCTACACTGCACGAACACCACTGCACCGCCCTAAACCCTGAAACACTACCCCCAGCAAGACCCCCTACACTGCCCGAACACCACTGCACTGCCCTAAACTCTGAAACATCACCCCCAGCAAGACCCCCTACACTGCCCGAACACCACTGCCCTAAACCCTGAAACACCACCCCCAGCAAGACCCCCTACACTGCCCGAACACCACTGCACTGCCCTAAACCCTGAAACACCACCCCCAGCAAGACCCCCTACACTGCCCGAACACCACTGCACTGCCCTAAACCCTGAAACACCACCCCCAGCACGACCCCCTACACTGCCCGAACACCACTGCTCTACCCAAAACCCTGAAACACCAGCCCCAGCACGACCCCCTACACTGCCCGAACACCACTGCACTGCCCTAAACCCTGAAACACCAGCCCCAGCACGACCCCCTACACTGCCCGAACACCACTGCACTGCCCTAAACCCTGAAACACCACCCCCAGCACGACCCCCTACACTGCCCGAACACCACTGCACTGCCCTAAACCCTGAAACATCACCCCCAGCACAACCCCTACACTGCCTGAGCACCATTGCTCTGCCCTAAACCCTGAAACACTAGCCCCAGCACGACCCCCTACACTGCCCGAACACCACTGCACTGCCCTAAACCCTGAAACACCACCCCCAGCACGACCCCCTACACTGCCCGAACACCACTGCACTGCCCTAAACCCTGAAACACCAGCCCCAGCAAGAACCCCTACACTGCCCGAACACCACTGCACTGCCCTAGACTCTGAAACACCAGCCCCAGCAAGACCCCCTACACTGCCCGAACACCACTGCACTGCCCTAAACCCTGAAACACCAGCCCCAGCATGACCCCCTACACTGCCCGAACACCACTGCAGTGCCCTAAACCCTGAAACACCAGCCCCAGCATGACCCCCTACACTGCCCGAACACCACTGCACTGCCCTAAACCCTGAAACACCACCCCTGCACCACCCCTACACTGCCCGAACACCACTGCACTGCCCTAAACCCTGAAACACCACCCCCTGCACCGCCCCCTACACTGCCCGAACACCACTGCACTGCCCTAAACCCTGAAACACCACCCCCAGCATGACCCCCTTTACTGCTCGAACACCACTGCACTGCCCCAAACCCTGAAACACCACCCCCAGCAAGACCCCCTACACTGCCCGAACACCACTGCCCTAAACCCTGAAACACCGCCCCTGCACGACCCCTACACTGCCCGAACACCACTGCACTGCCCTAAACCCTGAAACACCAACCCTGCACGACCCCCTACACTGCCCGAACACCACTGCACTGCCCTAAACCCTGAAACACCACCCCCAGCACGACCCCCTACACTGCCCGAACACCACTGCACTGCCCTAAACCCTAGAACACTACCCCCAGCATGACCCCCTACACTACCCGAACACCACTGCACTACCCTAAACCCTAAAATACTCCCCCCAGCATGACCCCCTACACTACCCGAACACGACTGCACTGCCCTAAACCCTAAAACACTCCCCCCCAGCACGACCCCCTACACTACCCGAACACCACTGCACTGCCCTAAACCCTAAAACACTCCCCCCAGCACGACCCCCTACACTACCTAAACACCACTGCACTGCCCTAAACCCTAAAACACTACCCCCCGCATGACCCCCTACACTATCCAAATACCAATGCACTACCCTAATCCCTAAAACACTACCCCCGCACAACCCCTACACTACCCAAAGACCACTGCACTACCCTAAACTCTAAAACAATACCCCCGCACGACTCCCTACACTACCCAAAGACCACTGCACTACCCTAAACCCTAAAAAACTACCCCCAGCACGAACCCCTACACTACCCAAACACCACTGCACTACCCTAAACCATAAAACACTACCCCCAGCAGTACCCCCTACGCTACCCAAACACCACTGGACTACCCTAAACTCGAAAACACTACCCCCAGCAGTACCCCCTACACTACCCAAACACCAGTGCACTACCCTAAACCCTAAAACACTACCCCCAGCAGTAACCCCTACACTACCCAAACACCACTGCACTACCCTAAACCCTAAAACCCTAAAACACTAACCCCAGCACGACCCCTACACTACCCAAACACCACTGCACTACCCTAAACCCTAAAACACTCCCCCAGCACGACTCCCTACACTACCCAAACACCACTGCACTACCCTAAACCCTAAATCTACCCCCAGCATGACCCCCTACACAAACACCACTGCACTACCCTAAACCCTAAAACACTACCCCCAGCACGACCCTTTTCACTACCTAAACACAACTGCACAATTTGTTACAGGCGTTGCAACGCAGGCCTGTGGTGCTTACTGGAAGTACCTGGTGGGCTAGTTGGGCCCCAGGAACTCTTAGGATTCAAGGTGACCTAATCCCCCAACTTAAAACGCGCCACGGGGCGCGTTTGCACAGTGGTGAAGGAGGGGGCGGGGCCTCTGGTGACATGTGCGCAAACACACCCTGTGGTGCGTTTTAAGTTGGGGAGTTAATTCCCTTTGAATCCTGGGGGCCAACTAGCCCACCAGGTACCTTCAGTAAGCACAACAGAGTTGCGTTGCAGAGAGGTGAAAAAGGTGCGTGGCCTCGGAACGCCTCTCTGCAACTCAGCTCTGTGGTCATAACTGTAGGTACCTGGGGGCTAGTTGGGCCCCAGGGACCCTCAGGATTCAAGGGGACTTAATCCCGCAACTTAAAACACGCCACGAGGCGCGTTTGCACACATGTCACCTCAGGCCCCCTCCCTTCACCACTGTGCAAACGCGCACTGGCTCTGGTTAGTCAGAGTCAGTTACCACCAGTACCCGTCTGAAAAAGTTGTGGGCACAGGATGATTTTGCAACAAGGCCTCTTTCTGCTCCTCTGTTGGTTCTTTCTGCACATCTTTTGCTTCTTTCTGTGCGTTTTTTCTTCTTTCTTCACATGTCCTACCTCTGTTGGCATAGTTAGAAACTAGCATTTAAAAAACCTTTGAAATTCACTGAAAAAACCATAGGTTTCAGGCACGTTATAGTTAGAAATTAGCATTTAAAAAACCTTTGAAATTCACTGAAAAAACCATAGGTTTCAGACACGTTATGGTTAGAAATTAGCATTTAAAAAACCTTTGAAATTCACTGAAAAAACCATAGGTTTTAGGGACAGTTATAGTTAGTTGGACATTGCACTCGTACAAAACCCGTGAAATTCCCCTGTTATAGTTAGTTCAGCTAACTATAACTCGCGCCCGCAATGCACTGCTGATGACGTCACATATTACATCACTCATGACATGGTCAGTGACATCACTGATGACATCACTTATGACATCTCAAATGACATCACTGATGACATCATCCATGTGATAATTTCATGCATCTTCTCACACCCTAATATAACTTTTGATACACCCACTCTAAATTACAGACTGCCATTCTCAAAACCATAGACACTCCAACACCAAAAACTACATACCCACTCACTGATTCTTAGGTCTACACACACATCCACTCACTCACCTGTACAGTCACTCATACTTACAGTCACTCAGTACAGGACTATCATATGCACTCATACACCTATATAAACACACACACCGCCACTCATCCATAGAGGTACTCACACACCTAGTCAGTCATGCAAAAAATTAATAACATACCCATTTACTCACCTATACAGTTATATACACACCAGCTCACTTACTCATACAAATACTAGCACATTCTTACGCTCTTATAAAATAACTGATACAAGCACACACGCATCCATACAGCCACTCTCACAATAACACACTCTCACTTATAGCCATTTAAATACTGTAACACACATATATACTGCCTTTTACATATGTAGTTACTCGCACATGTACCACTGAGATATACATTCACTCACTAACACACCCATACACACACTCACCCACCCAAGCAGTCCATCACAGATGCACTCTTGAAATCATGCACCCAGTGAATCACCCACTCACACATCTATGTATAGAGTCACACACACCCCACCCACACAAACACTCAGGCAGCCATACAGATACTCAGAGAACCAATCAATAACCCATATAGACACTCATGTAGCTATTCGCAAATCCATGCATCCACTTACACACCAACAAACAGACGGATACAGACATTCACACAGTTTAGTCACTAACCCATGCATTCAGTAAGATATGTTTAATCACTCACTTGTAGTCAGTCACTCACGTACTAAATCATCCATTCAGACACTTATACACCCACTCATTCTTCAATACGCCTTTCCCTATATATATTAAACATATTTAAACTTTACAGAAACACACAGTCACTGGATGATGTCATCAGTGATGTCATTTGAGATGTCATCAGTGATGTCATCAGTGATGTCACTGACCATGTCATGAGTGATGTAATATGTGACGTCATCAGCAGTGCATTGCGGGGCGCGAGTTATAGTTAGCTGAACTAACTATAACAGGGGAATTTCACGGGTTTTGTACGAGTGCAATGTCCAACTAACTATAACTGTCCCTAAAACCTATGGTTTTTTCAGTGAATTTCAAAGGTTTTTTAAATGCTAATTTCTAACCATAACGTGTCTGAAACCTATGGTTTTTTCAGTGAATTTCAAAGGTTTTTAAATGCTAATTTCTAACTATAACGTGCCTGAAACCTATGGTTTTTCAGTGAATATATATATATATATATATATATATATATATATATATATATATATATATATATATATATATATATATATTACCTATTGGCAGTCACCAGTAGGTAGTTATAGTTAGAAAAATGCTTCCATATGAAAAGCATTTTTTGACTTGTCTATATCTTTGGCGTCACTTGACGAATCTTCACGAAATTTTCCAGAAAAAGTATTGTTGTGAGTTTTGTTGTGCATGAAAGTTTCAGGGTGATCTGTCAAGTGGGGGCCGAGAAAAAGGGGGGGGGGGTAAAAAAAGTGTTTTTCCAATGTTAATTTCCAAGGGAAATTTTTAACAAGACTACAGCCCAAACCGCTGGACGGTATTACACCAAACTTGGCACAACACTAGCTCTTGGTCCAGAAAGAGTGTTTTTGGTTATTTGGTGTTGATTCCTTCAGTCGTTTTGAAGAAATAAAAATAAAAAATTGTATATCTAGGGATGAAGATCCAACAGTCCCTGTGCTCAAATCTGTTGGCTTCCAACACTTCAACCAGGAAGGGTTGGCAGCCTTCTTGGGATTCAGCTTCAGCTAAGTCCCACAAAAAAAATGGAAAAAAATACAAGGAGGCAGGATAGGAATACCCTGACCCCCCAGCCTTGGTCTTGGGGTCTCAGAGGGAAACCGGCAGGGCACAAAAGCATTTATTTTTAATTTTTGCCACAATTTAGTGAATTTGTGGCAAAAGTTTTAAAAAAATGAGTGCAGGCTTTCGCGCTTGTTTTGTAAAGGGCCTCCGGGTTGGCCAGGTCCCAGGGGCAGTTTCCAACAAAAGGAAGCGATGAACAGGGCCCCCTACTGAGTCTCTTTGAGCCCTGGGGACCCCCACCTCCCCGGGGCTTTTAATTGATACAAGAGGGGTGTGCGTGGGCCCTCCATGGGCTTAAATGAGCCCCGGGGACCACCACCTCCCCAGGTCTTTACTTAAAATATTTGTGCCGGGTGATCAGTGGACTCCTCTGGGGACAATGAACTTCCCAGGGCTTATGTTAATATGATGTGGGGGGCACATGGACCCCATTGCCCACAGACAGGGAAAGAGATTAAACAATTGCTCCGGCACAGAGGGAGCTGCCTTTACAGCAGCTCCTTCCATGCAGCAGCAATGCCAACTCACACAGGAGGTGGGGAGCCGGCTGGGACCACAGAGGCCTTGAGGCTCCCCCTGCGGTCCTGGGGAATGTCAGAAGGGATCAGAAAGAGACAGAATTAAGGTCACATATGAGTAGAGAGAGGCAGAATATAGGTCAGCAATGGGCAGAAAGTGGCAAGATAAAGGTAAGAAATGAGCAGAAAGAGACAGAATAAAGGTAGAAACAAGCAGAAAGAGGAAGAATAAAGGTCAGCAATGAGTAGAAAGAGGCAGAATAAAGGTCAGCAAGGAGCAGAAAGAGGCAAAGTATAGGTCAGAAATGAGCAGCAAGAGGCAGAATAAAAGTAAAAAACAAGCAGAAAGAGGAAAAATAGGTCAGAAATGAGCAGCAAGAGGCAGAAAAAAGGTCCAAAATGAGCAGAAAGAGGCAGAATAAAGGTCAGAAATGAGGAGAAAGAGGCAAAATAAAGGTGAGAAAAGAGCAGAAAGAGACAAAATAAAGGCCAGCAATGAGCAGAATGAGGAAAAGTAAAAGGACAGAAACGAGCAGAAGAAGGGGAAATAAAGGACAGAAACTAGCAATAAGACGCAAAATGTAGGCCAGCAATGAGCAGAAAGAGGCAAAATATAGATCAGCAACGAGCAGAAAGCCGCAAAATAAAGGTCAGCAACAAGCAGAAAGAGGCAAAATAAAGGTCAGCAATGAGCAGAAAGAGGAAAAATAAAGGCCAGCAACAAGCAGACAGAGGCAAACTAGAGGTCAGAAATGAGCAGAAAGAGGCAAAATAAAGGTCAGAAACAAGGAGTAAGAGGAAAAATAAAGATCAGCAATGAGCAGAAAGAGATAAGATAAAGATTAGAAATGAGCAGAAAGAAGCAAACTAGAAGTCAGAAATGGTCAAAAGAGGCAAATTAAATGTCAGAAATTAGCAGAGAGAGGCAGAATAAAGGTAAGAAATGAGCAGAAAGAGACAAAACAAAGGTGAGAAAGAAGCAGAAAGAGGCATATTAGAAGGATTGAAACAAGCAGAAAGAGGGGAAAAAACGTCAGAAACAAGCAGAAAGAGGCACAATAAAGGTCAGCAAAGCGCAGAAAGAGGCAAAATAGAGGTCGGAAACGAGCAGCAAGAGGCAGAATAAAAGTCAGAAATGTGCTGAAAGAAGCAGAATAAAGGTCAAAAAAAGCAGAAAGAGGCAAAATAAAGGTGAGATATGAGCAGAAAGAAGCAAAGTAAAAGGACTGAAACAAGCAGAAATAGTGAACATAAGGGTCAGAAACGAGCAGAAAGAGGCAAAATAGAGGCCAGCAATGAGAAGAAAGAGGGAAAATAAAGGCAAGCAATGAGCAGAAAGAGGCAAAATAAAGTCAGCAGTGAAGAGAAAGAGGCAGAATACAGCTCAGAAATTAGCAAAAAGAGGCAGATTAAATGTCAGAAACAAGGAGTATGAGGCAAATTAAAGGTGAGAAACGAGCAGAAAGGGGCAGAATGGAGGTCAGAAACAAGCTCCTAGAGGCAGAATAAAGGTCAGAAATTAGCAGAAAGGCGCAGAATAAAGGTCAGCAACAAGCAGAAAGAGGCAAAGTAAAAGGAAAGAAATAAGCAGAAAGAGGGAAAATAAAGGAAAGAAACGAGGAGTAAGGAGCAAAATAAAAGCCAGCAACGAGCCGAAAGAGGTAAAATAAAGGTCAGCAACGAGCAGAAAGAGATAAGATAAAGATTAGAAATGAGCAGAAAGAAGCAAACTAGAAGTCAGAAATGGTCAAAAGAGGCAAATTAAATGTCAGAAATTAGCAGAGAGAGGCAGAATAAAGGTAAGAAATGAGCAGAAAGAGACAAAACAAAGGTGAGAAAGAAGCAGAAAGTGGCATATTAGAAGGATTGAAACAAGCAGAAAGAGGGGAAAAACGTCAGAAACGAGCAGAAAGAGGCAGAATAGAGGTCAGAAACAAGCTCCTAGAGGCAGAATAAAGGTCAGAAATTAGCAGAAAGGCGCAGAATAAAGGTCAGCAACAAGCAGAAAGAGGCAAAGTAAAAGGAAAGAAATAAGCAGAAAGAGGGAAAATAAAGGAAAGAAACGAGGAGTAAGGAGCAAAATAAAAGCCAGCAACGAGCCGAAAGAGGTAAAATAAAGGTCAGCAACGAGCAGAAAGAGATAAGATAAAGATTAGAAATGAGCAGAAAGAAGCAAACTAGAAGTCAGAAATGGTCAAAAGAGGCAAATTAAATGTCAGAAATTAGCAGAGAGAGGCAGAATAAAGGTAAGAAATGAGCAGAAAGAGACAAAACAAAGGTGAGAAAGAAGCAGAAAGAGGCATATTAGAAGGATTGAAACAAGCAGAAAGAGGGGAAAAAACGTCAGAAACAAGCAGAAAGAGGCACAATAAAGGTCAGCAAAGCGCGGAAAGAGGCAAAATAGAGGTCGGAAACGAGCAGCAAGAGGCAGAATAAAAGTCAGAAATGTGCTGAAAGAAGCAGAATAAAGGTCAAAAAAAGCAGAAAGAGGCAAAATAAAGGTGAGATATGAGCAGAAAGAAGCAAAGTAAAAGGACTGAAACAAGCAGAAATAGTGAACTTAAAGGTCAGAAACGAGCAGAAAGAGGCAAAATAGAGGCCAGCAATGAGAAGAAAGAGGGAAAATAAAGGCAAGCAATGAGCAGAAAGAGGCAAAATAAAGTCAGCAGTGAAGAGAAAGAGGCAGAATACAGCTCAGAAATGAGCAAAAAGAGGCAGATTAAATGTCAGAAACAAGGAGTAAGAGGCAAATTAAAGGTGAGAAACGAGCAGAAAGGGGCAGAATGGAGGTCAGAAACAAGCTCCTAGAGGCAGAATAAAGGTCAGAAATTAGCAGAAAGGCGCAGAATAAAGGTCAGCAACAAGCAGAAAGAGGCAAAGTAAAAGGAAAGAAATAAGCAGAAAGAGGGAAAATAAAGGAAAGAAACGAGGAGTAAGGAGCAAAATAAAAGCCAGCAACGAGCCGAAAGAGGTAAAATAAAGGTCAGCAACGAGCAGAAAGAGATAAGATAAAGATTAGAAATGAGCAGAAAGAAGCAAACTAGAAGTCAGAAATGGTCAAAAGAGGCAAATTAAATGTCAGAAATTAGCAGAGAGAGGCAGAATAAAGGTAAGAAATTAGCAGAAAGAGACAAAACAAAGGTGA
Organism: Calotriton arnoldi; assembly: GCA_963921515.1. Classification (NCBI taxonomy): domain Eukaryota; kingdom Metazoa; phylum Chordata; class Amphibia; order Caudata; family Salamandridae; genus Calotriton; species Calotriton arnoldi. Next base: position 5,989 of record CAWUFW010020620.1, on the reverse strand, counting down.
GAAAGAAGCAGAAAGAGGCATATTAGAAGGATTGAAACAAGCAGAAAGAGGGGAAAAAACGTCAGAAACGAGCAGAAAGAGGCAGAATAGAGGTCAGAAACAAGCTCCTAGAGGCAGAATAAAGGTCAGAAATTAGCAGAAAGGTGCAGAATAAAGGTCAGCAACAAGCAGAAAGAGGCAAAGTAAAAGGAAAGAAATAAGCAGAAAGAGGGAAAATAAAGGAAAGAAACGACGAGTAAGGAGCAAAATAAAAGCCAGCAACGAGCCGAAAGAGGTAAAATAAAGGTCAGCAACGAGCAGAAAGAGATAAGATAAAGATTAGAAATTAGCAGAAAGAAGCAAACTAGAAGTCAGAAATGGTCAAAAGAGGCAAATTAAATGTCAGAAATTAGCAGAGAGAGGCAGAATAAAGGTAAGAAATGAGCAGAAAGAGACAAAACAAAGGTGAGAAAGAAGCAGAAAGAGGCATATTAGAAGGATTGAAACAAGCAGAAAGAGGGGAAAAACGTCAGAAACAAGCAGAAAGAGGCACAATAAAGGTCAGCAAAGCGCGGAAAGAGGCAAAATAGAGGTTGGAAACGAGCAGCAAGAGGCAGAATAAAAGTCAGAAATGTGCTGAAAGAAGCAGAATAAAGGTAAAAAAAAGCAGAAAGAGGCAAAATAAAGGTGAGATATGAGCAGAAAGAAGCAAAGTAAAAGGACTGAAACAAGCAGAAATAGTGAACATAAAGGTCAGAAACGAGCAGAAAGAGGCAAAATAGAGGCCAGCAATGAGAAGAAAGAGGGAAAATAAAGGCAAGCAATGAGCAGAAAGAGGCAAAATAAAGTCAGCAGTGAAGAGAGAGAGGCAGAATACAGCTCAGAAATGAGCAAAAAGAGGCAGATTAAATGTCAGAAACAAGGAGTAAGAGGCAAATTAAAGGTGAGAAACGAGCAGAAAGAGGCAGAATAGAGGTCAGAAACAAGCTCCTAGAGGCAGAATAAAGGTCAGAAATTAGCAGAAAGGCGCAGAATAAAGGTCAGCAACAAGCAGAAAGAGGCAAAGTAAAAGGAAAGAAATAAGCAGAAAGAGGGAAAATAAAGGAAAGAAACGAGGAGTAAGGAGCAAAATAAAAGCCAGCAACGAGCCGAAAGAGGTAAAATAAAGGTCAGCACCGAGTATAAAAGAGGCAAAATAGAGATCAGCAATGAGTAGAAAGAGGCAAGATAAAGGTCAGCAATGAGCAGAAAGGCAAAATGAAGGCAAGCAACAAGCAGAAAGAGGCAAAATAGAAGTCAGAAATGAGCAGAAAGAGGACAAATAATGGGAAGCAACGAGCAGAAAGAGGTAAAATAGAGGTCAGAGATGAGTAGAAAGAGGAAGAAGAATGGTCAGAAACGAGCAGAAAGAGGCAAAATATAGTTCAGAAACAAGCTCCTAGAGGCAGAATAAATGTCAGAAATGAGCAGAAAGTGGCATAATAAAGGTCAGAAAAGAGGAGTAAGAGGCAAAACAGAGGCCAGCAACGAGCAGAAAGAGGTAAAATAAAGGTCAGCAATGAGCGGAAAGAGGCAAATTAGAGATCAGCAATGAGCAGAAAGAGGTCAAATAAAGGTCAGCAATGAGCAGAAAGAGGCAAAATGAACGTGGAGTAAGAGGCAAAACAGAGGCCAGCAACGAGTAGAAAGAGGTAAAATAAAGGTCAGCAACGTGCGGAAAGAGGCAAGTTAGAGATCAGCAATGAGCAGAAAGAGGTAAAATAAAGGTCAGCAATGAGCAGAAAGAGGCAAAATGAAGTCAAGCAACGAGCAGCAAGAGGCAAAATAGAGGTCAGAAATGAGCAGAAAGAGGAAAAATAAAGGTCAGCAATGAGCAAAAAGAGGCAAAATAAAGGTCAGAAAGGAGCCAAAGGGGCAAAATAGATGTACGAAACGAGCTGCAAGAGGCAGACTAAAGGTCAGAAATTAGCAGAAAGAGGCACAATAAAGGTCAGAAATGTGCAGAAAGAGGCAGAATAAATGTTGCAAACGAACAGAAAGAGGTAAAGTAAAAGGACAGAAACAAGCAGAAAGAGGCAAAATAAAAGCCAGCAACGAGTAGAAAGAGGCACAAAAGAGGCCAGCAAGAGCAGAAAGAGGCAAAATAAAGGTCCGAAGCTTGCAGAAAGAGGCAAAATAGAGGTCAGAAACGAGCTGCAAGAGGCGGAATAAAGGTCAGAACTGAGCAGAAAGAGGCAGAATAAAGGTCACAGGTGAGCAGAAAGAGGAACAAGCATTGGTAAATGAATTAGGTTTCACCCATGTGATTAATTATAAGCTGTTTTTGTTGTAAGTTGTAGCTTGCTGAGTAGTTGTATGATATAAGTTACAGAAAGTCTGTTAAAGTGCTATGGCTTGTTTATGTACAAAAATGCAATATATTATGCTGTTACTGGTGGTATAGTGGGGGTAAGTAGTTAAATTTGGAAAAATTAAATGAAAGAGGGAAATAATAGAATCAATTGATGTAAGGTAACTGTACTTGTGACTGCCTGTTTAGCTGTAAAATATAACAATAATCTGCTTTTAGGGGGGTTCCTAAAGCTTTGAGCCCCGGTGTCACTTCACCTGCTGCACCATTGAAATCCTGACCCTAGTGCCTGCAAGGTAACTGCTTATTTAGTAGTTAAATATAGCATTATTTGGTGAATAGAGGAGTTCTGTCAACTTTTGGCCCTGGTGCCATTGCACCTGCAGTACCATTGAAATCATCGCCCTACTGCTTGCTAGATAACTACACTTGTGGCTGCCTGTTTAGTAGTGAAGTTTAGCAATATTCTGCATTCAGTCGGGTGCCTAGAGCTTTTGACCCCGGTGTCACTGCAGCTGCTGAACCATTCAAATAAAGCCCCTTTTATCTGAAAGATAACTGCAATTGTGTCTGCCTGAATAGTAGTAAAATATAGCAATATTAGGTCTTTAGAGGAGTTCTGACAACTGTTGGGCCTGGTGCCACTGCACCTGCTGCACCATTCAAATCATGACCCTGTTGTCTGCAAGGTAACTGCAATTGTGACTGCATGTTTAGTAGTATCATATAGCAAAATTAGGTGTTTAGTGGGGTGCCTAGAGCTTTTGGTACTGGTGCTACTGCACCTGCTTCCCCATCCAAATCATGACCCTATTGCCTGCTAGATAAATGCACTTACGACTGTCTTGTTTACAGTAACATTTTGCAAACATTTGGGTTTAGTGGGGTCCCTAGAGCTTTTGGCACCAGTGCCACTACACCTGCTGCTGCACCATTCAAATCAAGTCCCTTTTAACTGTAAGGTAACTGCAATTGTGACTGCCTGTTTAGCAGTCAAATATAGCAATATTATGGGGTCGATTCCGATTCGGGCCGGAAAAAGCACCGACCGACTCGGATCCGGAAAAAATACCGACCGACACGTACCCGTGGCGCACGACACGCCAAGTACGATGCAAGGCGCGAAAAATCCGACCGACACGTACCGAAACCAAGTCGACCGACCGAGCCGCACGGAAAACAGCAATCCGGCCGGAAAAACACGCGAATCCAACCGACCGACACGCATCCGGAACAAATCCGACCGAAACGTACACGCGAACTCCAAACCGCAAAGTACGATGCAAGGCGCGAAAACCACTAGGGATTCGCACGGAGGACAAGCCGTACAACCGACACGCATACAAAACCGAGCCGAAGCAACACAATACACCGCGACCGACGCGTACGCAGCATAGAAAACTGCACAAACACAGCGTGAACGAAACGGAGAACACCGTACGAGACCAATGCAGGGTCCGACTCGGTCACAAGAACGTTTCCAACATACACAAACAGCACAAAGGAAAAATCACCCAAAAAAAGGCCAAACAAGCAATTACCAAGCCAATAAATACTGGGGGGTGGGGACAGAGAACAAAGACACACCCACAACTCCACCTATATAAAGGACACAAATCACAACCATGAGCCTTTGCAAATGCCATTCCACTGCCAGCACCCAAGAGAAAGCAACCACACACCCACAGCTCATCCCTCACACAAGCCACACACCATCAGCACACCAACAAATACCTACCTCACATACACCCAGCAAAACACACACTCACACACCCTCACCTGCACACCAACACACACATCACCCACCATCACCACCCATCACCATGCCCCCCAAGAAGAATCCCAAGTTCCTAGATAGTGAATTGGAAGTCATGGTAGACGAGATCCTCAGGGTGGAGCCACAGCTGTTTGGCTCACTGGTCCAACAGACCCCCATGTCGCAGAAAACCAAGATGTGGGAGAGGATCATCAACAGGGTGAACGCCCAATCACCATGTCGGCGCACAAAGACCGACATCCAGAACAGGTGGTATGACGTGCGCAGGAGGGTACGGGACATGCTGAAGAAAGACTACATCAACAGCCAATACACCGGCAGTGGCCCTCCTGTCAAGCCAATATACCTCAGGCCCTGGGAGGAGAAGGTGCGGGCCATCCTTCCGCCAGTGAGCGTATATGGACTAGAGGACATCCCAGAGCCTGGTGAGTACACAACAAATGTACACAATATACTGCCACAAAACACACACATCACTGTCAAGGGGAGAGTCAAACCATGCACTCATAGCAATTACACAGCAACCAGAACAGAATCATCCCAAAATGTGTATGTCAGTCAGATAAACACAACACATGCCATCAAAAAAGTCACATCCAACTGTGCCAACACATGTACAAACACAACTACAACTACAGCTAGGCAGTGGCACAAATAGAACTAACAAACACATCCAGACATGTAGCCACCACAACAACACCAACACACAGTGAAGACCACTCAAAGGAAGGAATTCTGTGTATGCTGGCCAAGTCAGTGTAGCCAATAGCATCATGGGAGTCGCAGTAACACATATTGCCTCCCCAACTGTCCCATCAACACCACCATGAACCATGCGCACATCACAGGGAGTGGAGAAGGACTCACAAGATGGCTGACACTGGCAACTGCTGTGGGGAGCACAAGGCCCTGCTGGCAACTGTGCACCAACAAACAGCAGGACACCACTGACTGACATCCTGAGAGACAACTTACACTCCCTGCAATGCAAGCACGTTCCATGGTGGGATAACTGGCTGGCTGGCTGGGTGGGAAGGAGGACTTGCAGCACTAACCATAGTCACAAGCACCTCCCCTCACACACACCCCAACACAAACTCCACAGTACCCACCTGGTAGAATGCAATGCCCCCATCCTAACACAAGATCCCACAAAGAACCACCACCTTGGGTTATGTTGTGTGAAGCACAGGGCCACTCTTGGGACTCTTAGCCAAACAACTGCCAGGACAACACTCCCAGCCATCCTGTCAGCACAGCCAGCCCACCCCACAGGGAAGCAGAATCAAAAGGAAGGAAGCATGGGCATGCTGGGAAGGGGGTGGAGGCAATAGCATGATGGGAGTCGTAGTCACTGATATTGGTCACCCACACAACTGTCCCATCAACACCACCCTGAACCATGCTCACATCACAGGAAGTGGAGAAGGACTCACAAGATGGCTGACACTGGCTACTGCTGTGGGGAGCACAAGGCCCTGCTGGCAACTGTGCAACAACAAACAGCAGGACACCACTGACTGACATCCTGAGAGACAACTTACACTCCCTGCAATGCAAGCACGTTCCATGGTGGGATATCTGGCTAGCTGGGTGGGAAGGGGACTTGCAGCACTGACCATAGTCACAAGCACCTCCCCTCACACCCCCCAACACAAACTCCACAGAACCCACCTGGTAGAATGCAATGCCCCCATCCTAACACAAGATCCCACAAAGAACCACCACCCTGGGTTATGTTGTGTGAAGCACAGGGACACTCTTGGGACCTCTAGCCAAACAACTGCCAGGACAACACTCCCAGCCATCCTGTCAGCACAGCCAGCCCACCCCACAGGGAAGCAGAGTCAAAAGGAAGGAAGCATGGGCATGCTGGGAAGGGG